>MU751090.1:26312-68914 GCA_026770625.1 Nicotiana glauca | reverse complement strand
ACTAATGAAAAAGATGTAATATATATATATATATATATATATATATATATATATATATATATTATCACGTAATAAAAATGGTGTATACGGTGGAAATCGGACTACCCGATTTGGTTCTTCAATGGAAAAGGTGATACCACGTTGAGAGGCCAGGACGCCGAGCTCGGGGTCGAGGTTCCTTTCCAATGCCAAGGTCGAGGTCAAAACCATTTGCCGAGGTCGGAAGAAGGCATACCTCAAGATAATACCGTTATGGTTCAGTAATAGAAAGAGGAAGATACCCGCAACGGGCCGAAAATCACGGCGTAAATTGCGGAATGGATTGACGGTTAGACAACTGTCAATTATGATTTCTTACTGTAATTAGAAGTGTACCTTATTTAGGACTCCCCCATTATATAATGAGGAGCCCATTCATTTATAAGACACGTTTTGACTGATAAGATAATATATACACTTTATTCTCTAACTATTTTATTCACTTTTCATCAGAGTTGCTTTGTAACTTGCTATTCTTACTATTCCACCTCGAGGCCGTCATAGCTCGAGGTCGAGATTTGGCTTGCGCACCGGTTTGACTTGTTTTATTCTTCAATTTATATATTTAATTCCTTGTTTATCAATTGGTATTGGATTAAATCACTTATCTTTAAAATCACAATATATGTTTAATTGTTACTCGGATTATAGGGTAAACAATTTGGCGTCCTCCGTTGGGCTAAGGATAATAGTGATTGTTTCAATGGTGATTCTGATAACATATGTTATTTTCATACTTGCTCTTGTCAAGAATTTTTGTTCTCAATCTAAAACATGTCAAAATCACAAAACACATTCGTACATGGTAGGATGGTCTTGGATTTCACGGGGAAAACGATAACGTAATTGCTCCAGGAGTCGCGGTGCAATCGGCTAATCTCGGGGGAGTATCGGTTGATCCAGTTGATATTAGTTTGCCTATTTTTTTGAATGCGGATTTAGATGCAGACCCCACTGACTGTAGGACATGTGGATGAGGTGGTATAGACTGGGCTTTCATCGAGGTAGACAGCACATACAGCTTAGAAGTTGGTGCCTGTATCCAGTTATTGATACTGGCAAGGGTCTGGTTCAAGCAGTGGGCAGTCAATGGGTAGGCTGAAGATGAGGGGATATCTGGGGCAGTAGCACTACAAAAAAATAGCGTTTAGCGACGGCCGCATTCCGTCGCTAAATCAATATTTTCTGTCGCTAGCAATAGAATAGCGACGGATTCAAGTTGGTCCCTAAAATTCTCGTTGCTAGGCTTATAGAGACGAAAAATACAAATTCGTTGCAGAATTAGCGATGGAGTAGCGATGACATATTTTTGTAGCAAATTTTAGCGATGAAAATATTTGTCGTTATATAACTTGTTTCTATCGCTATTTTGATGCCTTTCGTCGCTGCAATACGTAATATAATTCGTCGTTTGTTCTTATAGCGATGAAATTGTCCGTCGCTAGCCGTGTTATAGCTAATTGTCCCTGCTTTATGCAACAAAAACCTTTTGTCGCCAATTCGTCGCAAAATTAATTTTATGCCATAATTTTAGCTACGGAACATATCCGTCGTTGATTTATTTTTAGTATATTGCTAATTTTTTAAAATTCTTTTTATTTATTATTTTAAATGTACTTTGTTCAAACATATTACATAAACTGTTAAATACACTTAATAAAACGTTACTGATATTAATAAAAATTCAACAAGGTCCAAAATATATAGCATAATGCATATAACAGTATCATTAAGTATAAAAAATCCACAAGGACCAACAATAATGTCCAAACAAAGTAAGCTAACTATGCGAGGCTGGAGAGTTACGCTCATCATCAGAACCCAATGCATGAACCTCATCAATGTTAGCAGCAGTAGAAGATGTTGGAACTGTAGGTGCCATATCAGTATTTGGCTTATGCGAGGGTAAGGAAACCAATTCGCGTACCCGCTCAACGATTACAGGAACTATATGATCTGTTAGTAGAGAAATCAATCGCATCACTAACTCATCCAGATTCCCTGTCGGTGTTGATTGAGAATTTGGAGGTGTTGTTGACTATGTAGCATCAGATCCAAGAGAGCCATAAAAATTTTGCCCGTAGTAGCATTTGGCCCGTAAATGATATTCAATTAAACGATTTCTAGAGTGTTCAATTTTCTTTTGTTTGATAAATAGAGCAAGCAGGTCTCACTTACTTTCCAACTTCCACAAGTGCATCTGCAGCTTGCTCCAGGACTGCTTGAACCGTTTGGCTTTCTTTAGGGGCAAGTCCAACTAGCTCTAATATTTTGACCTAAAAAGAAAGAAATCCAGGCAAGTTCAATAATTTGACATCATTACATTTCCTTAAAGTCAAGGGTTAACCATTAATGAGCTAAACAGATGAAAATAACTGTAAAAGATCATTTAGATAAGAAATCATAATTGGAAAGCAACATTCATAAAATCAAAACTTGTGGTCTTACTATATTTCTGGTGAAAAAGCATCCAAAAACTGTCACGCGTACATTGCTTAAGGAGAAATGACTTTTATCCAGAGGCAAATACCAAGGGAGAGGATAGTCGATAGCAATATCCTTGTCCCAAATAATCTTTTGCATGATGTGGAAATACAAACATAGAATATGTTATAATATATCAATTCATGCTATTCATTATTTCCCCTGTCATGTTACGAATAAGATAGCAACTGCAAACAAGAAATCTGACAAGGAAGAACAAATTTTTGGATAAGAGGACACTAATATTCCATAGGTAAGTGGCATATGTTAAGATGTTTCAAGGGAATGAGTTGAAGCATAGCTTGTGTTATGGTTAAAAACTAGAAAAAATGTGCTATCCGATCACATAATAAAATAATAAAGGTTTTAAGTACTGTTAAAAATAGAGGTTCACAAGATAAGAAGCTCACCTCAAAACTTGCATGTTTCAGAGCTTCAATGCACTATCCCATTGATCTGATGTGAAGAAGTCCATTACCAAGCTCAACCTCACGCTGTTCTATATGATCTAAGCATGGAGATAGTAGCACAACAAAAAAAAAAAGAAATTTGAGTATAAGAATATTGTATACCTTGATTCTCCAGTGATATGCATTATTAGGATCAAAGAAATCAGTGATACACCATTCATAATTAGCAAAGTATTGGTCGGACTTCAACACTCTGAATATTTTCTTGTAGCAATCAAACTAGTCATCCACAACATGTTGAAAACTAAGAACGATCAATTATATTTTCTAATATTCAGGTGAATCGGAGAGATCCAGAGAAAATTCACCAAAAAGCCAGTAAATCTTCTACAAGTCCTTACCACATCTGGGGCCTGACACGTAGCTTCTATGGTAAAAATTCCATCAAAACTGTTGTCAGCAAATGGCATTCTCATGAAGTCTGCCTACATTTTTGAGAATGATGTACGATGAGAAGAAAAAACACTATTCTTTGATGGTAGAATAAGAAACAAAAACAGTCACATTATCGTCACATAATTGCAGGTGTTGTCAACTCCTGCAATACGGTTAAGTTCCTGCAAAGCAACCAATACAATAGTTGAAATCCAATTCAAGCACAACTAAGATAATAATAAATGAGAAAGAACAAAAACTATTATATCTCCATGCAAGTCACTTTTGGTATAGTATTTCAGCGGATGGAAAATCCCAAAATTTTCTCCACCCACCCCACCCAACTGTGACGACTCGGCCCGTTGTCACGTGAGTTACCGCCCCGTTTCTCCATATTATGTTGCTCTATGTTTCAATATCAGTATTTGAATGGATCGGATAGAATTGAATTGGTTTTAGTTAGAAATGAGGCACTTAGCCTCCTAGAAGGAAGCTTAAGTTGGAAAAAGTCAACCGGATGTTGACTATTGAGTTAGATGGCTTAGATGTGATTTCCAGTGATTCGGTTAGCTTCGGGGGATGATTTGTGACTTAGGAGCATGATCGGAAGTGATTTTGGAGACCCGGTGCAGAATTAGGCTTGAATTGGCGAAGTTAGAATTTTGGCGATATCCGGTTGATAGGTGAGATTTTGATCTGAGGGTCGGAATGGAATTTCGAGAGTTGCAGTAGCTCCGTTAGGTGATTTTGGACTTGTGTGCAAAATTTCAGTTGATTCGGAGGTGTTTAGGTCAGGTTTTTGATCGAATGTGAGTTTTGGAAGTTTTGATTAATCTTAGGCTTTGATTTGATGAAATTTAAGGATTTTGATGTTAACGGTAGTGTTTTGATGATTCGAGCAAGTTTGAATAAGGTAAAAGATCATGTCTGTGCTTTTGGTTGAGGTCCCAGGGGCCTCGGGGTGATTTCGAATGGTTAAACGGGAATTTTGAAAGCATGCAACATGTCTGATTTTCTGGCTTCTGGTATTTCCGCATCTGCGGAAAAGGAGCCGCTGGAATGGTTCCGCAGATGCGGCTATGGGTTCACAGAAGCAGTCCATGAGGGGGGCCTGGTATATTCCGCGGAAGTGGACGTCTTTTCGCAAAAACGGACACCGCATAAGCGGATTTCGATCGCAGAAGCGGCCCTGGGATTTTTAAATTGAACCGCATAAGCGGTGTTTTGACCGCAAAAGCAAAGACGTAGGTGCGGTGCATGGACCGCATAAGCGGAAATGACTGGGAAGAACAATATTAAGTCCCCTTTACGAATTTTGAAGGAGAAAACATTTGGAGCTTCAGACTTAGGCGATTTTTGGACGATTTTGAAGAGGGTTTCAAGAGTTTTCATCAGGTATGGATTCTTGGTCTTAGATTATCTTATTATAGTGTAAAAATATGGATTAACACTGAAAATTCAAGGGAATTAAGGTTAAAAATGGAAGTTAGACTTGAAATTTGAAAGAGTTTAAACTAGTGATTTGAGGGGTCAAATGGACTCCGATTTTTGTGAATTGGTATGTATGAACTCGTGGCGAGATAAGGAAGCTGGTGATATTAATTTTATAATTTTTCGATACGTGGGCTCGAGGCTCGGGTGTTGCCAACTTCCTGTTTTTGGGTGTTTTTCGAGTTCTTTCAATTGGGTTATGTCCCATTAGCTTATCATACCATATTACTTGTGGTTTTGGCCAGATTCTACGCACGAGGAGGTCAATTTGCGAGGGAAGCGCAAGGCGAGCTACGATTTCGGCCAGCTTGAGGTGAGTAATGGTTATGAATGATGAACTGAGGGTTTGAGACCTCGTATTTGCACTATGTGGTGCTATGTTGAGATGAGATATGCATCGTATGATGAGCGTGGTGATGATACTGCTAGGGATTTGGACCCGGTCCATCCCGATTGATGACTCTACTGTACTTTTTACTGAGACTGAGCTTATATGCGTATATTTTGGGGTAGTTGCCACGTTTGGTGCTTTGTGCCGATCTATAGAACCCTTAGGGAGCATGTTGAGCTAATTGACCTCACTTTACCTGTTGAAAACATACTCTCAGTCATATCCTTAACTGTAAAACACAATATGAACTGGTCTTAGAAATTTGCACTCTAAATGAGAAATACCTGGGGTTGGTAACCCCATCTTAGCTGAGTGGGCCCGAGAGGCCAAGTCTATATTGACTGACAGGGGTCAAGGAACCCATAGTGAGGGTATTTGATATACACCGGATCGAGCTGCATGTCGCAGCAGCATATATATATATATATATATATATATATATATATAAATGAATCGAACTACACGCCGCATTAGTATATTATATGGACCGGACTGCACGCCACAGTGATATATTATATGGATCGGACTGCACGCCGCAGTGATATATTGTATGGATCGGACTGCACGCCGCAGTGATATATTATATGGACCGGACTGCGCGCTGCAGTGATATATTGTATGGAACGGACTGTACGCCTCAGTGATATGTTATGTGGATCGGACTGCACGCCGCAGTATTATAGCGCTTGGGCTGTAGGAGCCCCTCCAGAGTCTGCACACACCCCCAGTGAGCGCAGTCGACTATTATTATTGGATCGGGCTGCGCGCCGCAGCAGTATATACTATATTTGGATCGGGTTGCACGCTACATCAGTATTAGGTATGGATCGGGATGTGCGCCGCAGTAGTATTGGTTAACTGTCGGACTGTAGGAGATTTTTACCAGTTTTCCCTGATTAGCTGATCTTTACTGCCTTTACTGTTGGTTATAGAACTGTGTAGTGTTCTTACAAGATTTCTTACTTTCAGTTGTTATTTATTGCATTTAATCACTGAGTTGGAGTACTTACTTTACTCCCTGCTCCTTGAGTGCAGATACAGGGATCCCGGAGGCATAACTAAGGTTACTGCTGCTGCCTAGTTTAGTTGTCGGAGTAATCGAGGTAGCTGCCGGTGTCCGCAGGACCCAATTTCTCCTCTTGCCTTTTTTTTAATTTCTGCACCTAGACTTTCATATGTAAAGGATGTTGCTCAGTTGTATCTAGAGGCTCTGACTCGTGACGCAGATCTGATATGGGCTATTTGATATTATTGTGGTTTCCGCACAATTTTTATTACTATCACAGATTGAGATTTTGCTTAATTGATATTTTAAATTAAATAACCTATAAGGAGCTTTGTAACTTGGGATGAGAATGTTCTAAAGGTCGGGCTTGCCTAACAAGGTGTTGGGCGCCATCACGACCGGGGTTTGGGTCGTGACAAGTATGTATCAGAGCCTAGGTTACCAGGTCTCGTGAGTCATGAGCCGGTTTAGTAGAGTCTCGCAGATCGGTACAGAGACGTCTGTACTTATCCTCGGGAGGCTGCAGAACCTTTAGGAAAAACTTCACTTTCTTGGAATTCTTATCGTGCGTACTTGATTCAGCTGGAGATATAACTCTTGAAATTCCTTCTACACGTCTGTATGCGCACATGAGTGCTTAGTATTTTTTGTTCGTTGATGGTTTGTAATTCCCCGATCAAGGGGCGAGATGTGATCCCGTGAGTTTGATGTTGGGCCAGTCTGGAGGGCTTGAGGCCGGATCTTTACCTATGGCTTGAGCACCAAGGTGCTGATTGTGTGAGCAAGTGTTTTGAACTTATATGTTTGATATTGTCACTATTAGCCGGAGTGGCGGCTTGGTATTCATGTGATGAGTATGTTAGTACTGCGAGATATAATTATATGACTTGGTAGTGATGAATAAGTCTGCTGGATAATAGATGGACTGTTAAGTGATTCATTTCATATTGTGGTTTGAAGTGTAGCCTGAATATGGGCGCCTGAAGAATATTTTCGTGTCTCCTAGTTAGGAAGTGTAGTGCATTACGCGTGGCGGTATGAGTTCAGACTCAGGAAGACTTAATGGCTGTGTTATATGTATGATGGTGGAAGGTGTGCTGAAATACTAAACTGAGGTGAAGCAGGTGGGTTATCTCCTGCGGGGTGTTCTTAAGGGGTACGATTCTTATGTATATTGTTAGAAGATCTCGTGTGTAATTGAAAGGTACGTGTTGTAATCTGAAAATTTGGGTCGCTTCAGAGAGTGGACTCAGCTGATGCAGGGATGAATGCGAGGTTTGTAGAGGATTTCAGTATCCGAGGATCTATATTTTCCTAAACTAGTAGATGATTTGAGTTTAATCTCGCTATAATATGGTGGCATCATTAGAGTAAAAGTATTATGGGTTATTAAATGTATCCTGATAGATGGCTTCGAGCCAAGTTGTGGAGGTTGCTATTGATTAGCTGATCGCACGGCTATGTGCTATGTTGTTTCCGTTTTGAGGTATGCTGGCTGATCGGTCCTAGTTACGGAGAATGAGCCGAGGATGGCACGAGTGAAGCAAAATTTTGATAAAGGTTATATGGTGTTTCGTAGAAGTAAAGAAATAATAGGATATATTGAGCTGTTGTTGATAAAGGATGCTCAGTGTATAGAGAAGGAAGATGTTCGTTCGTATTGGAATGAGATTATGTCCTACGGTGCCAGAGTGCTAATAAGGCACGGGTGGTTCTATTCGTTAAGTTAGGTAATTTGCAATCGAAATAGGAGTGAATGACTTTTGAGAATGATTCTAATGTGTTCAAGATTTTACATGTAACAATCAGGTGTCTCAAGGTCGTGAATGTGGTCAGAGACTGTGTTTTCATCTGAAAATGTCGAGGCGTGTGGTATTTTTATCTCAATTATAGGATCCTATGTATCGGTATCTGGAAGGTAATAGTAACGAATTCCGATTCGCAGGAAGTTCTTCAAAGTAAAGTATTCTAGAATGTGGTATTTCTGGGAACGTTTGAGAGAATATTCAGTGGCTCATGGGTTAGAACAGTGTGATCTTATGTGCGAGTCTCGTATGGTAGGCCTGGATTGAGGCATTGTGATGCTACAGCGAGGGAGAAATATCAAGTGGATGATGAACAAAAAGAGGAATTTGATAGATGGAATATCTTGATAGTAGACCGAATCGGTATGGTAAGGATATGATTAATTCTTTGTATGTGTTCGAGGTAATGAGCTTTTACAGGCATTTTGCAGCAATGCTTTTGGATTTTGACGGCTTGCTCAGCTTGGTTTAGATAGAAGGATTCAGTCCTGGCAGTTTAGCTTGTACAAATGGAGTTGGCAGAGATGTTCTTGTTGGGTTTTATCGTGGTTTGAAGATGAGTATAATTCCTATGGGTATGCAAAGCATGGAGTGTGTAATGATTTTTCTTCTAAATAGGATCAATGAAAGTTCTTGACTAGTTGAGTGCGTCGATGTCTGTGGCGCGGAAGGGAGATAAAGGTTCTCATGTTATCCTAGTATGGCATGGTATATGCAATATGTTGTGGAGGATTGGGATTTGTGTGTGTAAGGTTCGGTTCAGTCCGAAATGGAAAGTCATTAAATTCTTAAGCAGCACGGGCAGCTGCAGGTGATTTATGAATCGATCTTCAGAGGATTAGGGTGAATGATCCTCATATGACTAAGGAAATGGTGTTGCTAGTCATAGTGATTTGACAAAAGGTATATGTTTCAGAAAAAGGACAATGTGATTAAGTTGATGGCACTTCGGTAGTAATGCGGCATTTTCTTGATAGGTCGACTGTTGATATCTGAGTTTGTTTGGTGGCACAGGGGGAATTTTAGAATATCATTCGTGGAATGATTGGGTACTCGAGGTGTAATATGAATTTATACTGCGGAATTTGGGATCAGGTATTGTAATTTGTGTGCCATGTGGAGCTGGAGACCGGGAGTTCTCATGTTCAGGCTAGGTAGTGGTTGTGGATAGTGTGTATTGGTACCATTAGCGGCTATTGGGGGTTTAGAAGTCCGAGTGGATCTTTCTTTGCTTGGTATATTAGATTCTGGATATGATATTGGGGTGTAGACTGGTTGTCTCAGTGTTGGGTTATTCTAGACTATTATGCTATGGGTTATGTCGGAAAAGGCCACAGGCTGCGTGGCGAGGTGCATCGGACTATGTTCTAGCTGAATGGTTGTGTTCCAAGGACCGGCGGACGGCTGGGAAGGATTGCTTTCCTTAAATGGGCCTTTGTGGAGGATGTTAGTGTAGAGGTTTCTACCATTGATTTGGTCCCAGTATTGAGGGACTTTTTGGATGTGTTCCTTATGGCCGGGCATGTCGACGGACGAGATTATGGATTTCGATATTGACTTGGTGCCGAGCATCGTATCGTATAGCTCCGGCAGGAGTTATAGTAGTGGGAGGAGCGGCTTCAAGCTTCTTGATAATGAGCAAATTTGGCTCGATATGCATCTCCCTATGCGAGATATTTGTGTGGATCGGGTGGCACGCCGCCACGGGCATATTATCTGGATCGGGTCGCATGCCGCAATAGTGTGATGTTGAGAATAGTTTCCCATATGTTACTTGGTATGTCTTGCTTCCTGATTTCTGAGAAAAGTCCGTATTGGGTATTGCTCGGTGAATGGCGCATCGGTTGTGTCCTTTCAGGATTGAATGGTGTATATTACTAGCCACACCGTGGGTGTGATGGATTGTTTGGTTTCAGACACCAATCTGTGCGTGGCTGTCTATTTTGAGCATGGTGACTTGAGGTGCTTCATGTGTAATAGTCTTTAGATAAGATCGCGCATTGTTGCGAGGCTACGTGGAGATTAGACCCTTCGGGGTAGATTCAGTTATTCTATTTCTATGATGTGGGACAGGGTCCCAACCTTGCGTTGTGATCGTACTGAGGAGTTTGAGTTATAGCTCTATTGTTAGAGTCATTTGTCATAAATTGAGTACGTTCAAACCGCCCATAATTGGTGCGTGGATTATGCAAGTTTTGTCTTAGGCCTGTGATGAGGTGTCATATCACCAGAGTGGTGCGTTGAATTCGAGGTGATCGTTGGAGTCATTAATAACACGAACAGATTTGATTATAGCTTGTTGGAAGAATAATATCGAGGTCCGAGTTTATTCTGAATATTGACGTGAAGTTCTGATTTTGAGCATGATTTCGGAAATCTGCTGTGAATAGAAGTTATTGTTACAGGTGCTAGATTATGTGGTATATCATGTGATTTCATTGAGGTTGAAATTATGGGTTATTACAACTGGTTCGGGACTATTCAAGGTATACGTGCGAAGTTTGATCGTTTTGATGGTTTCAAAAGTGAAAAGGTAGTTCTGTGAATTATGGGCTAGACTGGATTGGGTAATTTCAGCCATGTTGTGTTGTCGTACCTATAAGAGATAGGGTGACATGGGATCACCCTGGGTATATTCCTGGTAAGGTTGTTCAGATCTTTGCTGGCTTCTAGGACAACTCTGGGTACGCTTGAGGACGAGCGTTTGTTTAAGTTGGGGAGGATGTGACGACCCGGCCTATTATCACGTGAGTTACCACCCCGTTTCCCCCATATTATGTTGCTCTATGTTTCAATATCAGTATTTGAATGGATCGGATAGAATTGAATTGGTTTTAGTTGGAAATGAGGCACTTAGCCTCCTAGAAGGAAGCTTAAGTTGAAAAAAGTCAACCGGATGTTGACTATTGAGTTAGAGGGCTCGGATGTCATTTTTGGTGATTCGGTTAGCTTCGAGGGATGATTTGTGACTTAGGAGCGTGATCGGAAGTGATTTTGGAGACACGATGTAGAATTAGGAATGAATTGGCAAAGTTAGAATTTTGGCGATATCCAGTTGATAGGTGAGATTTGATCTGAGGGTCGGAATGGAATTTCGAGAGTTGCAGTAGCTTCGTTAGGTGATTTTGGAGTTGTGTCCAAAATTTCAGTTGATTCGGAGGTGTTTAGGTATGGTTTTTGATCGAATGTTAGTTTTGGAAGTTTTGATTAATCTTAGGCTTTGATTTGATGAAATTTAAGGATTTTGATGTTAACGGTAGTGTTTTGATAATTCGAGCAAGTTTGAATAAAGTAAAAGATCATGTCTGTGCTTTTAGTTGAGGTCCTGGGGGCGTCGGGGTAATTTCGAATGGTTAAACGGGAATTTTGGAAGCATGCAATAGGTCTGATCTTCTGGCTTCTGGTATTTCTGCATCTGCGGAAAAGGAGCCGCAGGAGCGGTTCTGCAGATGCGGCTATGGGGTCGCAGAAGAGGTCCTTGAGGGGGGCCTGGTATATTCAGCGAAAGCGGAAGTCTTTCCGCAAAAGCGGACAACGCATAAGCAGATTTCGATCGCAGAAGCGGCCCTAGGATTTTTTAGTTGAACTGCATAAGCGGTGTTTTGACTGCAAAAGCGGAAGACGCAGGTTCGGTGCATGGACCGCATAAGCGGAAATGACCGGGAAGAACAATATTAAGTCCCCTTCACGAATTTTGAAGGAGAAAACATTTGGGGCTTCAGACTTAGGCGATTTTTAGACGATATTGAAGAGGGTTTCGAGAGTTTTCATCAGTATGGATTCTTGGTCTTAGATTATGTTATTATGGTGTAAAAACATGGATTAACACTGAAAATCCAAGGGAATTAAGGTTAAAAATGGAGGTTAGGTCTTGAAATTTTAAAGAGTTTAAACTAGTAATTTGAGGGGTCAAATGGACTCTGATTTTTGTGAATTTGGTATGTATGAACTCGTGGCGAGATAAGCAAGCTGGTGATCTTAATTTTATAATTTTTTGAGATGTGGGCCCGAAGCTCGGGTGTTGCCAACTTCCTATTTTTGGGTGTTTTTCGAGTTCTTTCAATTGGGTTATGTCCCATTAGCTTATCATAACTTATTCCTTGTGGGTTTGGCCAGATTCTACGCACAAGGAGGTCGATTTGCGAGGGAAGCGCAAGGCGAGCTACGATTTCGGCCAGCTTGAGGTGAGTAATGGTTATGAATGATGATTAACTGAGGGTTTGAGACCCTGTATTTGCACTATGTGGTACTATGTTGAGATGAGATATGCACCGTATGATGAGCGTGGTGATGATACTACTAGGGATTTGGGCCCGGTCCATCCCGATTGATGACTCTACTGTACTTTTGACTGAGACTGAGCTTATACGCGTATATTTTGGGGTAGTTTCCACGTTTGGGGTTTTGTGCCGATCTGTAGAACCCTTAGGGAGCATGTTGAGCTAATTGACCTCACTTTACCTGTTGAAAACATACTCTCAGTCATATCCTTAACTGTAAAACACAATATGAACCGGTCTTAGAAATTTGCACTCTAAATGAGAAATACCTGGGGTTGGAAACCCCGTCTTAGCTGAGTGGGCCCGAGAGGCCAAGTCTATATTGACTGAGAGGGGTCAAGGATCCCATAGTGAGGGTATTTGATATACACCGGATCGAGCTGCATACCGCAGCAGCATATACATATATACATATATATATGGATCGAACTGCACGCCGCATTAGTTTATTATATGGATCGGACTGCACGCCGCAGTGATATATTATATGGATCGGACTGCACGCCGCAGTGATATATTGTATGGATCGGACTGCACGCCGCAGTGATATGTTATATGGATCGGACTGCACGCCACAGTGATATATTGTATGGATCGGACTGTACGCCGCAGTGATATGTTATGTGGATCGGACTGCACGCTGCAGTATTATAGCACTTGGGCTGTAGGAGCCCCTCCGGAGTCTGCACACACCCCCAGTGAGCGCAGTTGACTATTATTAATAGATCGGGCTGGGCGCCGCAGCAGTATATACTATATTTGGATCGGGCTGCACACTGCAGCAGTATTAGGTATGGATCGGGCTGTGCGCCGCAGTAGTATTGGTAAACTGTCAGACTGTAGGAGATTTTTACCAGTTTTCCCTGATTAGCTGATCTTTACTGCCTTTACTGTTGGTTATAGAACTGTGTAGTGTTCTTACAAGATTTCTTACTTTCAGTTGTTATTTATTGCATTTACTCACGGAGTTGGAGTACTCACTTTACTCCCTGCTCCTTGAGTGCAGATACAGGGATCCCGGAGGCATAACTAAGGTTACTGTTGCTGCCTAGTTCAGTTGTCGGAGTCATCGAGGTAGCTGCCGGTGTCCGCAGGACCCAATTTCTCCTCTTGCCTTTTTTTTTATTTCTGCACCTAGACTTTCATATTTAAAAGATGTTGCTCAGTTGTATCTAGAGGCTCTGACTCGTGACGCAGATCTGATATGGGCTGTTTGATATTATTGTGGTTTCCGTACAATTTTTATTACTATCACAGACTGAGATTTTGCTTAATTGATATTTTAAATTAAATAACCTATAAGGAGCTTTGTAACTTGGGATGAGAATGTTCTAAAGGTCGGGCTTGCCTAACAAGGTGTTGGGCGCCATCACGACCGGGGTTTGGGCTCGGGGCTCGGGTGTTGCCAACTTCGTGTTTTTGGGTATTTTTCGAGTTCTTTCAATTGGGTTATGTCCCATTAGCTTATCATAACGTATTCCTTGTGGTTTTGGCCAGATTGTACGCATGAGGAGGTCGATTTGCGAGGGAAGCGCAAGGCGAGCTAGGATTTCCGCCGGCTTGAGGTGAGTAATGGCTATGAATGATGAACTGAGGGTTTGAGACCCCGTATTTGCACTATGTGGTGCTATGTTGAGATGAGATACGCGCCGTATGATGAGCGTGGTGATGATACTGTTAGGGATTTGGACCCGGTCCATCCCGATTGATGACTCTACTGTACTTTTGACTAAGACTGAGCTTATATCTGTATATTTCGGACTAGTTGCCGTTTGGGGCCTTGTGCCGATCGGTAGAACCCTTAGGGAGCATGTTGAGCTAATTGACCTCACTTTACCCGTTGAAAACATACTCTCAGTCATATCCTTAACTGTAAAACATAATATGAACCAGTCTTAGAAATTTGCACTCTAAATGAGAAATACTTGGGGTTGGAAACCCCGTCTTAGCTAAGTGGGCCCGAGAGGCCAAGTCTATATTGACTGAGAGGGGTTAAGGACCCCATAGTGAGGGTATTTGATATACACCGGATCGGGCTGTACGCCGCAACAACATATACATATAGATATATGGTTCGGACTGCACGCCGCAGTAGTACATTACATGGATCGGACTGCACGGTGCAGTGATATATTATATGGATCGGACTGGACGCTGCAGTGATATATTGTATGGATCGGACTGCACGCCGCAGTGATATATTATATGGATCGGACTGCATGATGCAGTGATATATTGTATTGATCGGACTGCATGCCGCAGTGATATGTTATGTGGATCGGACTGCACGCCGCAGTATTATATCGCTTGGGCTGTAGGAGCCCCTCCGGAGTCTGCACACACCCCCAGTGAGCGCAATCGACTATTATTAGTAGATCAGACTATGCTCTGCAGCAGTATTGGTAAACTGTCGGACTGTAGGAGATTTATACTAATTTTCCCTAATTAGCTGATCTTTACTGCCTTTAATGTTGGTTATAGAATTGTGTAGTGTTCTTACAGGATTTCTTACTTTCAGTTCCTATTTATTGCTATTAATCATTGAGTTGGAGTACTCACTTTAATTCCTGCACCTTGAGTGCAGATACAGGGATCCCAGAGGCATAGCTGAGGTTACTGCTGCTGCCTAGTTCAGTTGTCGGAGTCATCGAGGTAGCTGCCGGCGTCCGCAGGACCCGATTTCTCCTCTTGCCCTTTCTTTTATTTCTGCACCTAGACTTTCATATGTAAAGGATGTTGCTCAGTTGTATCTAGAGGCTCTGACTCGGGACACCAGATCTGATATGGGATGTTTGATATTATTGTGGTTTCCGCACAGTTTTTATTACTATCATAGACTGAGATTTTGCTTAATTGATATTTTAAATTAAATAACCTATAAGGATCTTTGTAACTTGGGATGAGAATGTTCTAAAGGTCGGGCTTGCCTAACAAGGTGTTGGGCGCCATCACGATCGGGGTTTGGGTCGTGACACCCACCCATCCATCTTTAACTTTGGCTAACTTTACATTTTCCCTTTCATCATCTTCGGCGACTAGTTTAGTGCTGTAAAATTTCCTTGGTAACTCAACATCAACACCTAGAATTGAACCCTGTTAGCCAAATAATGCATCACTTGAGGAACAAACAATCAGCAATGTTTCACTTATGTGAAACAAGAGAACAATAAGGATTCACAAAATAAGAAAGCATTCAACAAGCACTTCCCAAAATCTAAGCGAACTAAAACAAAGGATTTCTCCATTCAGAGAAGTTCTACATTAACTATTAAGGCTTAAAAAAGAAAAGAATACCAAGCTCATTGCTTTCAAGTTATATATGCTTGCCTTTAACTTCCAAAAGCTTTTGACTTGTAGCAAAATTTGTGCAAGAACTCAACCAAAATCAATCAAACCTATAAAACCTAGTGTTGTTAAAATCCACTTCCATACATATCTTGCAAGATTTTATTTTTATGCAGTAAAAATGAAAATAATATTTACACAATCAGGTCATTTTAAGATAGTTGTTGCTAACACTTTGTAATTAGCGCTAATTGGTAACCTAAATAGTACTTATATGTCATAACATGTTAAAATACATTAATAGTATAAAAAGAATCGTTTCAAGCCTCAAACATGTGATATCACTACACTATCTACTAGTCTGGTTCGACTCGAACTTCTATCATTCCTAACCTGCTTTGTACCAGCGGATACTACAAGGACAAATTCTATATATACTATTCCACAAATTAGCTACCATTTTTAAAGATTAATGTTAATCATAGAGATTTATCTATAATTATCCTATAAATGAGTCGTCATTGCATAGAACTTTAAACTCTTACATTAAAGCAGACAATTATAAATTTCCGTAATTACCTGTTCACCCATAGGAACAGCAATACGATAGTCACAGCTACGGCTACTCATAACGCAATGCAAATGCCAAGAACCCGTAACGGTAATAACCAAATTGCATTACCCACAACCAAATACAATAGCCGTGTTATAGAGAAATTAGGAAAATCTTCACCACAGTTGTTTGAAAATATCCAAAGCATGTCAATTAACAAGAAAATATTTTGAAACACCAAATAGCCGAGAGCTACACAGAAAATTTGAAGGGACAAAACAAAAAGAAGCCAGTAAAACATGCGGAAGCAAACAAAAAGGGGGATCCAAGATCATAATGCTTAAGAAGGTGATACTCAAGTAAAAAAAAACAAGTCATTTGGCAGCCTTGAACCTCAGATGCAAAGAAAAGAGTAAATAAAAGTAGAAGACAAAATCAACAAGTCTGAGAAGCTTATTTACCCTTTCCCCTGAGAATCTTACGGAGCAGCAACATATGACTTCGAATTTCAGAGTTATGCAGCAAATATCTTACAATTCCGAAAATTTTCTTCTAATTTTCAAACAATAACCCTAGATTCACGCCCAAAATTTTGTATTTCAGGAAAAAAAAATTACATTGTTGAAGAGGAGTGAAGGAGTCTGATAGAGAGGAGAGAAAGTGGGATGTTGCCCTAATTGTTCTAATGTTGGCCTTTTGACCAAGTTAATTTTATCTTTTAGACGGAATTGTAGCGACAGAAATAGCGATGGATTAATATCTATCGCTAATAATAACTAATAAAATTTTACATTAATGGAACTAGATATTAGCGACGGATATTTTAACTTTAATGTCTTGATAAATAAAACGAACGCAGCGATGGATTTTTTTACACTAAATCCGTCACTAGATTTTAATACTTTTTTCGCCACACTTTCGTTGCTAATTTTGTAGGTAAAATATAGGAGCTAATATTTAGCGCCAATTTTAGTGACGAATATTGGTTTTTGTCGTTATTCCGTCGCTATTCCGTCGCTATATTTTATGCAAATTCTTTTTGTACCTTATTTGGCGACAAACGATAAAATTCGTCGCTAATCCGTCGTTATTTAGCTACAAAGTATCTCTTGTCGCTAAATTCCGTCGCTAAACACTATTTTTTTTGTAGTGTAGAGGGTCCTGGGGACATATCCGGGGTAGCTGAACCAGGCTGAGTCGGAGCTGCCACTACTACTGGCTCTTCAGACTGACCAGAAGAAACAGTGGATTTTCCTATTGGATCTTTGCCTTTAGGGTTGTCATCACTTTGTAGGTTGTACCAGGAAAAAGGTGCCTTTGGCTTCACCTTCACATCAAAACTCCTCTCGTCTACCTCTAAGTCATCCAAGTACATAGGAAATTTGGGAAGGGATACGACCTATCTCCCTCTTTGACCACCTTTGTGATCACCCTAGACATTACATTCCCGACGTTGATCAGGTACCCTGCTATGATAGAAGCTGCTAGAATTTCCCGGGAGATAGGAAGAGAGTTCTCATGAGTGGTAGCGTCTAGCCTGCTGCATAAAAATATCTTCCACCCTTTTACTTCGAAGTTCAGGGTTCTCCTCAAAATTTTTACTCCCACTGTCAACCATGCTGGGGTGGTACCTGGGATTGCCAAATACTCTGCTAACCACGGTCGGGCATCCTCCCCCAATGCTACCTTCTCTAAGTACAATGTCTTATCCTCCTCCATAAAGCTCATGTAGTCATTGATTGTCTTCCCATCGAATTTCACTGTCAGATTCCGCACCTTGGTCACAATAGTGCCCTTTTTGATGTGGGCAACATTAGTGTAGAACTCCTTGACTAGGTGCTTATTTGCATCCTCAACATTGCCTGTGAAGAGTCCCAACCCAATCTCTCTCTGAACTGCCTCCTCACATTGGGGTTGTGAGGCAAGAGGTCTCTATCGATGAAAGTCCGTTCAGGTATCAACTTCCTCTCGGGCCACCATTCTCTAAACTTGTGTTAGGTCACTTCACTCACAAATCTATCTTGCCATGCTTCTGGTTTTCTAGTTCTTTCCACCCCTCCTACTGGGGCTCACCCCCTCCTTCTTCTTCCACGGGATCCTCACCGGGTGGTGAGGTTGTAGGTGAGGTGGAAGAGGTACTGTCACCGCTCTCGACTGAGCCCTCAAACGACTCAGAAGAAATTGGAATTGAAGCTTGAGCAATGGGGGATCCCTAAGGGGTAGGCTTATCGCTCAATATCATCCTCTCCCGGAAGTCAGGCATATACTCCGGCACTGACTCAGAATCAGACGCCTCCCGGGAGGGCAAATACTCACTTCCCTATGAATGGGAAGCAACTCTATCAACATCCCTTATTGAATTCTGGTCTCCTTAATTTCCTGCCGAGCTTGGGCAATCTTATCATTCTTTGTTCCCTACCTCGGGAGGACTCAGCTTTTCCCCTTTTGTTTATCTCCACCGCCTCGTGATTTGGCCATTTTTCTGCAAGTGGAATTCATACTGTTATTGTTAGTATCCTAGTACCAGATAAAGCAATAAAGAATATGAATGCAGACAGTTGAAAATGTAAAGCAAAACTACAAACCGTGAACAGCACAAAATGAAGTGCGACCACAAAGAGGCTATCACGGACCACAAAAAGTGGCTTCGTGGTCCGCATTGAGGTAGGTGTCAGACTACCCACTCTCTGATTCTAGGCACCACAGACCACAAGAATTGTAGAACGGCCGCGGCAAGGCACCGCGAACCGCAAAAAATCCATCGTGGCCAAAATCCTTAACTATCAATCTCTTTGAAGTTATACCATCGCAGTCCTCACAAAATGCATTAGGGACCGCGGAGAAGCCAAGAACTATAATACCAACCTAGGGTTTCAAATATTTGTCTCATTTTTAGCCTACAATCACATATTATTGATCCCCTAGGTGTTTAATCAACTTTCTTCAATAACTAACCCTAATTAAAACATGAGTAAGCAAAACCTACGCTATAATTTAAAGAAAAAGGAAGAAAAAGAAGTACAACTACTAAGTAAAAGAAAATAAACCAAGGTTAAAAACCAAGAAAAGATTAAAATTACTAGTAGTGAGATGCAACATAGATGATTTAGAAACAGAGTTTGAATTTTTGTGCAGTTAGGGCTTGGATGAACAGTAGATTTACTATGGAGTGAGCAAAGAGCAAAAAGGGTAAATAAAGCCCTAAGGTCCAATTTATAGAAAATGTCCCTGGGACCCACTATACATACTCACCGCAGACAGCACAAAATGGCACTGTGGTCTGCGGTACTCAAGAACATGTAGCATTGAGGAGACAACCACTGCGGACTACAAGAAATGCTCTGCGGCCGCAGTGGTCCACCACAAAATTCATTGCGGCCGTGGTGGAAAACTTCAGAGAACCATCATTCTATACCAGTCAACATTGCGAACCGCATTGATTTGTTTCTCCTGCGCTAAGGCCTTTGTGACTGCAAGAAATGCTATGCGGTCGCAATGCGAACTTCAGAGAGTGCACATTTTTCCACTTTGGTCCTGCACTGCATCAAAACAATCCTACACATATCTCACAACCAGTTAGTCCAAAAAAAAAAATCCTACACCAAAAAGAAAATCAAAGAAAAACAAAAAAAAAGACACATGGGTTGAGCGCCTGATTTAATGTCGCGGCACGGCGCAGGTTACCATCAAATCATTTAAGATGGATCATTGCCACTACGTGGCTATCATCAATCTTGCCAAGATAGTGCTTGACTCTTTGCCCATTAACTCTAAAGATCTTACCATTTTTGCTTTTCAAGTAGAGTGCACCAAACGGAGTCACAAGAACTACTTCAAAAGGTCCACTCCATTTTGACTTAAGCTTTCCCGGAAATAGACGTAACCGAGAATCGAACAACAGAACCAAATCACCCACTTTGAACTCCTTACTACGAGCATACTTGTCATGAAGGTACTTCATCTTGTCCTTGTACAAGGACGAACTTGAGTAGGCATGGAATCGGAATTCATCAAGTTCATTAAGCCGCTCCACACAAAGATTTGCTGCCACATCCCATTCAAGATTCAGATTTCTCAAAGTCCACATGGCCTTGTGCTCTAACTCAATCGAAAGATGGCAAGCTTTCCCAAACACCAACCGGTATAGAGACATACCAATTGGAGTCTTGTAAGAAGTCTTATAAGCCCATAGAGCACCATCCAATTTCTTTGACCAATCGGTCCTATTTGAATTGACCGTTTTTGACAATATACTCTTGATTTCCCCATTTGAGACTTCAACTTGGCCACTAACCTGAGGATGATATGGAGTAGAAACTTTGTGATTGGCACCATACTTTGCAAGCAAAGTATCAAAAGCTCTATTACAAAAATGCGACCCCTATCACTTATGATTGCACGAGGAGTGCCAAACCTAGTAAAAATGCTCTTTTTGTGAAACGCAACCACACTCTGGGCCTCATTGTTGGGTAAAGCCATGGCCTCGACCCACTTTTTAAACATAATCAACCATCACTAGAATGTATGTGTTCCCACATGAACTTACAAATGGGCCCATGACATCAATACCCCTCACATCAAAAATATCAACGTCTAGAATGGTATTGAGAGGCATCTCATCTTTCTTCGATTCCACCCGCTCTTTGGTATTCGTCATACCTCTTCACAAGTTCACTTGCATCTTTATACAAAGTTGGCCAATAAAACCCATAACTAAGAAACTTCGAAGCTGTCCTCACCCCGCCGTGATGGCCACCATAGGGAGAGGAGTGACAAGCCTCTAAGATACTCTACTGCTCCTCCTCTAGAACACACCTCCAGATCACTCCGTTGGTGCAAATCTTGAACAAGTACGGCTCATCCTAATAGAAATCCAAACTATCCCATTTGACCTTATTCCTTTGATTAGAAGAGAGCTCATACGGGATTATACCAGTCACAAGGAAATTAGCAACATCCGCAAACCATGGCATATCATTCATCGACACAGAAAGTAGTTGCTCCTCAGGAAATGTATCATTGATCTCTAGGCCATCACATGGCCTCCCTTCCTCCTCTAAGCGGGGCTAGTGGTCCGCCACTTGGTTTTCACTACCTTTCCGGTCCACAATTTCCAAATCAAACTCTTGAAGTAACAAGACCCATCGCATCAACCTATCTTTGGAATCTTTCTTCATCATCAAATACCTAAGAGCGGCATGATTGGTATGCACTATGACTTTGGCGCCTATGAGATACGGCCAAAATTTCTCCATTGCGAACATAATATCCAATAGCTCTTTTTCAGTCACCATGTAGTTCCTTTGGGCATCATTCATTGTCTTGCTTGCATAGTACACTAGATGAAACATTTTGCTCACTCTTTGACCCAATACTGCCCCAACCGCAACATCACTCGCGTTGCACGTGATCTCTAAAGGCAAGCTCCAATTGGGTGTGGTAATAATATGAGTGGTGGTCAACTTCTGCTTGAGAAGTTCAAATGCTTGCATACATCCCTCATCGAACACGAACTTGGCATCCTTTTCTAAAAGCTTGCACAAAGGATTCACTACTTTCGAAAAATCCTTGATAAATCTCCAGTAGAACCCCGCATGCCCAAGAAAACTTCTAACCCCTTGATAGAAGTGGGGGAGGAAGCCTTGAAATCAAATATATTTTAGCTTTGTCCACTTCTATGCCATGTTTTGAAATTTTCTGACCAAGGACTATGCCCTCCTCAACCATGAACTGGAATTTTTCCCAATTGAGCACAAGATTGGTTTCTTCACAGCGGGCCAACATCCTATCAAGATTCTTCAAGCATTCATCAAATGAGTCTCCCACCACACTAAAGTTGTCCATGAACATCTCCAAAATATCTTCCACCATGTCGGTGAAAATGGCCATCATACATCGCTGGAATGCAGCCGATACATTACACAACCCAAAATGCATCTAGAAAAGGCAAATGTGCCATATAGACAAGTGAAAGTGGTCTTATTCTGATATTCTGGAGCAATCAAGATTTGGTTGTACCTAGAATACCCATCCAAGAAGTAGTAGAAGGCACACCCAGCAAATCGATCAAGCATCTGGTCAAGGAAAGGCAATGGAAAGTGATCCTTTCAAGTCACTTTGTTCAGCTTGCGGTAGTCCATGCTCACCCTCCATCCGGTGACTGGAGGGGTAGGAATTAGTTCATTTTGCGCATTGATCACCACAGTCATACCACCCTTCTTCGGCACACATTGCACCAGTGAAGTCCAAGAGCTATAAGAGATGGGATACACATCCCCGACATCTAACCACTTGATCACCACCTTTTTCATAACTTCTTGCATTGCCTCGTTCAAACTCCTTTGATATTCCAAGGAGGGTTTTGCATCATCTTCAAGAATAATCTTGTGCATACAGAATGCAGGGCTTATTCCCCAAATATCAACTAAAGTCCATCCAATTGCCTTCTTCCACTTTTGGAGCACCGCCAATGTGGCATCTACCTGCATGTTAGTAAGACAAGAGGAAAGAATAACTAGCAAAGTTGAACTAGGGCCTAAGAATTCATACCTGAGGTGTGGAGGAAAGGACTTCAACTCCAACACCGGAGGGTCCTCGATTGAGGGCTTTGTTGGTGGAGTCTTTCTATTCTTAAGATCCAAGGATAGCTTTCGAGATTCATAAGAGTAAGAGCCCATTCCATGTAAAGCATTGACACACTCCACACGGCCTTTATCCTCATTTACATCAAGATTCAACAAAATCGCCTCTAGAGGGTCCTCCATATTGATCATTGCACTAGTATCATCAATTATCACTGTCGTGACAAGATCCACAAATGAGCACACTTTAGTACAATTGGGCTGCTTCATTGACTTACACACATGAAAGACCACTTTTTCATCACCCACTCGAAAAGTGAGTTCCCCTGCTTCCACATCAACTAAGTCCTTCCCAAAATTATAGGTACCTCAAAATCAACCTCACAATCGAGAATCACAAAATCAGCTGGCAAGATGAATTTTTTCACCCGGATGGGAACATCATCTTTTATACCCAATGGCCCCTTCATCGATCTATCTGCCATTTGCAACCTCATGGAAGTCGGCCTCGGCTGTCCAATACCCAAAGTCTTGAAAACTAAGTAGGGCATAAAGTTGATACTCGCCCCCAAATCATATAGAGCTTTAGCAAAGTCTACACTTCCAATAGTGCAAGGAATGGTGAAAGCACCGGGATCCTCCAACTTCGAACCATTGAATGCACTATAGTACTAACTTGGTGGGTCATCTTGATAGTTTCACAGTCCATGGATCTTTTCTTCGTCATCAAATCTTTTATGAATTTAGCGTAGCCAGGCATTTTCTCTAAAGCCTCCAACAAAGGCACATTAATGGATAAGCTCTTCATCATGTCAATGAATTTTTTAAACTAGTTCTCATTTTTCTACTTCACGAGCCTTTGAAGATAGGGGGGAGATGGCCTTGGCAAAGGAGCCTTGGCTTTAGGCACAACCGCTTCCGGCATGTCTATTATATGTTCCCTATAAGGGTTCATGTCATTCTGAGTTTCCACCTTGGTATATTTGATATCAATACTCACTTCTTTATTCACGTTCTCATCAATGACATTCTTAACCACCAAAGAGATCTCATCCTCTTGCAACTCAACTTCATCACTCAAAATTTCTTTTTGTTTGGAGGCATTCACATCACCGCATCATCCACTTCTTGTAATTACTGCCATTGCCTTCCCGGTGTGGTTCCCACCCTTCGGGTTGACTACCCTATCACTAGGTAGAGCCCCCTTAGGGAGAGTATTCAAGGACTATGGGATTTGGCCTAGCTGAACCTTTAAGTTTCTGATTGAATTATTGTGGGATGCTGATTGAGCATTTGAGTCAGCATTCTTTTTCATCATCTGTTCAAACATCATTTCAATTCTCCCCATGTAATTGTTGGATGAACTAGGCCCTTAGGATAGAAATGGGGGTGGATTGCTAGGTTGTTGATACATTGGGGCCTTTGAAAGCCTTGCCCCCGATTTCCCTGATTATTATTGTTGTAACCACCCTGATTGTTGTTTCCACCCCAATTGCTGTTGATGTTATCCCAGTTTCCTTGATTGTTCTGATTATTGTTCTAGTTACCCCAATTAGGATTTTGATTGTTGTTGCCCCAATTATTATTGACTTGTTGTTGATTACCCCAATTGCCTTGGGATCTCCATTATTGTTGTTGGTTGGAAGAACTTCCCCTTTGGCCTTGATAATTGTTCACGTATTGCACTTCTTCATTCTGCTCTTCATACCCATTATCTTGGAACCCACCACTATCTTGGTTGCATTGATTCGAATTACATTGATTCTGTTGCCCTCTTTGTCTTCTTTTGTTCACTAACATGTTGACACCCTCCATAGAATTCACTTGTCGTGGAGCTTGAACCTGTTGTAACTGGGCCTTTGCTGGCTAGTTCATAGTTGTTGTCAATTCTGCTATTACCTGCCCATGATCACGGAGCTCTTTGTGCAAATGAATGACTGTGGGGTCCCCCTATGGCACATTTTCTCTACTTTGCCAAGCAGAAAATATGTCCGCCATCTCATCCAAAATCTCACAAGCTTGATCATGCGGCGTGTTCATGAAGTTGCCCTTAGCTAATTGGTTCACTATGCACTGGTTTGTTCTGTTAATGCCTCGATAGAATGTCTGTTGTATCATTGCCTCAATAATATCATTGTTAGGGCATTCCTTAACCATGGTCCGATATCGCTCCCAAATTTCATGTAGTGGTTTGTTGGGCTCTTGTTTGAAAGCTAAAATTTCATCCCTCAAAGTTGCCATGTGCCCTGGTGAGAAAAGCTTTGTAAAATATTTATCTGCCAACTTATCCCAGGTGTGGATGGAATGGTTGGGGAGTCTCTCTAGCCAGTCCAGTGCCTTCCCCAGAAGAGAGAAAGGGAATAGTCTCAACCGCAAGGCATCCTCGGACACATTGGTTTGCTTGCTCCCCCAACATGTATCAACAAATCCCTTGAGGTGCTTGTAAGAATTTTTTTTGGGAGCACCCGTGAAATATCCTCATTGCTCCAGTAGGGTTAACATCACATTGGTAATTTGGAAATTGCCCTCCCGGATCGGGGGTGGGACAATTGCACTGTCATATCCTTGGTTGGGAAGCACCTGAGGGGCCACTCTTGGAGGTGGTGGGGGAGGGTCTGGAGTATTGTCATTGGCATTAGCATTTGCCTAGCGGCCTCTTCGTTTTCACTGAGCTACAAGAGGTACCTCATCCTCACTGATGTCATCAACCTCCTCCCTCAGGATCACATTTCCAAGAGTGTCACTGTTGTTGTATGCCGCCATTTTGTACCTAGATTGGCTTCACAAAAAAGATTAGTATCACAGAAGGAAAGAAAAACAATACACAAAACTATTTAGATAGATAGCCAAAACCGTTAGCTCCCCGGCAACGGCGCCAAAAAGTGATCGAAGCCAACCCTGTACCACTGTAGAGCGGCGAGAGTGATCGATGCAACTTTTACCCGAATAGGTCGGGATCGAATCCACAGGGAGCTATATTTGGGAATTGGATTCCTATCTAAACTAGCAATGTGTAATGCTCTTAATTACACTTGCAATCATTGTTGTTCTTTTGATTACTTCTATTTTTCACACTATAAGATGATAAATTTAACTAAAAATACTTGCTAAAGGGTTGTCTAATAGGTAACGAGGCACTAGGGAAGTGACTTCCCCCTAGGTGAATACTTGACGGGTTCTTAAGTCTAAGGCAAATATATTGTGTTTGGGATCGCGATATAGCCATTTACATGACACTACTCAGTCTATACCTCTCGGTAGCTTGAGTGACTTTGCCCGAATCGACTTTCTCAAGACCAATTGGGTGTCGAAATTAAGCAAGCAATGCATGCTCAAGTCGGGTGTTACTATCTCTAGATTTAACCCTTTAATTGGGGCTATCAATCTCTTGAGTGTGCCCCAATTTCTTGTTGGACTGATTTCCTAGACTTCAGCTCTCTTTGTCAAGAAGAGCCCAAGTCACTTAGGCACAAATTAGTGTTTGCAACCACTAATCCAACATACAAAACACAAATAAGTCCAACTATCAACCACCAATAAACATCTTAGCACTAAAATACAAGACTCATCAAGTACCCATACTAGGGTTGAGCCACAACCCTAGCTAATGGGTCTAACTACTCATAATTATGGAAGAAAACAAGAAATTAGATGAAGAATAACCCATAATATTACATTACAAACAAAAATAATGAAGATTCAGGGTAAATGTAGCTACAAATTACTCAAAATGGAACAAAAGAGTCATTCACGTGCTCTCCTTAAAGTCAATTACAAAAGATGACCTAAAAATTTGAAAAGAAAGTATTTATACTAGGCCAAATTTTCTGGAAAAAAATACCCCTGACGAGGTAATGCGGTCCGAACAAAATGCACCGCGGATTGTGCTGAGGCTTTTTGGCTTGATTCTGCATTCTCTGAATCTAGCCACCGCGGGCTGCATAAAATGCACCGCGACCGCGGTCGCTACAATGCGGTCCGCACAAAATGACTTGCGGACTGTGCTGGCTTCAATATCCATTTTCAAAACTCTCTGAATCTCATCTCCACGGACCGCATAAAATGGTTTGCGGTCGTGGTGAGGCTACTACTTTCTGCACAAAATGGTTTGTAGCCGCAGTGCTTGAGTTACCAAAAACTGCACCTCTCTGAATCTCATCACTACGGACCATACAAAATGGATTGCGGCTGTAGTGGATCTGTTTCAACTGTGCTTGGACTTGTCCTTAGTAATTGTGCATGTTTCAGTCCTTTTTGAGCTGATTTTGACTAATTGTCATCTTTTTTAACAAACCCTACAAACAAGTATGGCATGTAAGCCTTTGGGACTATTTTGTATACATTTTAAAAAGGAGTGTAAAATGAACTAGAATCCCAGGTTATCAAGATCGAGTCGGTTTTGTTGAAAACATTTGGGGACACTTTGTCAAAGAAAACATTGATTTGGTATCAAAACTTGCCACCAAATTCTATCGACTCATTTACCATGTTAGCAGACGCATTCGTGAAGGTGCACGCTGGGGGCACAAAGGTCGCAACAAAAAAATCGAACGTTTTTAAGATAATACATAGGGGTGATGAAATGCTGAGGGAGTTCGTATCTCGATTTCAAATGGAACGCATGGATTTTCTACCGGTCATAGATGAATTCGAGTATCTAGCTGCAAACTGGGCAGATGTGGACAATCGATATCAATCAAATATCAAGGTCAAAAATGACCAATTAGGAGCCCTTTCCGGTTCAGTACATCTAAACAGGTTAGCAGTTAAAACCTAGAGGGACATCGATAGGGAACCAATGTTGAACAGGGAGCGATATCAACCATATACCGCGGAATGAAGGAACAATGGCGCAGGACGCAATCCTCCCATAATGATTAAAGGAACGATCGAGGACAAAATTCTCGGGGACTTATGAATAAAAATGGTTTTGATAAGTATGTCGATCCTGTGGAGGCACCTCGATTATCGAAATATAACTTTAGCATTGATACAACAGGCAATGTATCGGAAATCGAAAGGATCAACAATACTAGTAGCCTAGACCCATAGAAACTGATCCTTCCCAAAGAAACCCAAATTTGATGTGCAAATATCATGGCACGCATGGTCACAAAACCGAGGATTGCAGGAAATTAAGGGCTGAGGTAGCCCATCTATTCAATAAGGGCCACATTTGAGAGTGCCTCAACAATCGAGCCAAGAACCATTTCAAAGATAGAGACGCCAATGGGAAAAATGAACAGGAGAAGCCACAACATGTCATTCATATGACCGTTGGTGGGGTTGATATTCCATAAGGGCCCGAACTGAGCGCCTGAGGAAGACGACTACTGTATATTGGAAATAAATTTTAATTAGGTTATTATATTTACTAAAATAAAATAAATAAGAAATAAAAGGAAAAATGGGTTGTATTGGCGGGTTTAGCAAAATCCAGGGGGGGGAAATGTGGAGGGAACAAAATACCCATTCCCATATTACAAAATTTTTAAATCCGTTACTATAAATAGTTCTATTGGAACGGTTGCACAAACCGTTCCTATAAAGAATACCTATGGTAACGGTGAACTGTCAACCGCAACGGTTTAGCGTCTAAAGTGTGCCAAATTATATGGTAACGGTTTTAACTGTTACCGTACCCATTCTATTGCAATGGTTTAAGAACCGTTACCAAAACAATTGCTCCCGTATGCCTAATTTCTAGTAGTGCAGCCTTCTGTTATAATGAAGATAACAAAGAGGAACAAAATGAAGTCATCACGTTAGCGTTAGGGCATTTAACATAAGATAATCTCACATTATCCCAGTTATCGGTTCTAAAATGACTTTGAGGATACAAAGGTCATTTTGGCATCATCCCAAGATCAGTCTTCTGCCCTTTTTCCTCTTAATTTTTCCCTACGCTCCTTATTTCAGTCATTTTCTTTCCTCTCTTTTCTGGTTGTTACTCTTTTCTTCCCTCTCATTTCTTACATCCCACAACTTCATTCTTTTTTCTTTCTTTTAATTTTTCAAGAATGATTCGATCAAACTCTATGTTGGTTGCCTACGTATCATGTTCCATATGAATTAGACCAAGCCTAGTTCAGGAATAGTAATGGACAAAATAAACCAAAAATAAAAATCTTTTTTGATTTTTCATTTATACCTTTTTTTAAGTTTTCAAATACGAAACATGAAATTTGATAACGAGAGACTCGACAAACTCAACTATACTACGACAAACTCTAACACCAATTAAAAGGCTCAATACTACTAGACAGGACTAGAAAGTAAAAAAACACCACAAAAATATACTCTAAACATAAAAAGTTTACTCAAACAAACTCCCAAATGCAATGGTCCTGGGGTATCTGTCATGCTCGAGCTCTAAAATATGGATCCATGCTTGAATGAAAAATAACACCAAATAGAGTTAGTTACTCGAGACACTATGCAACGCCACAACACCTCCTATTGGACACATGCAAACATGATTGGGCTATTTTTGCTAAATGGCCTACGTGGATAAGGGTATCTACTTGTGCAAACTCAACAAAGGTGACCTCAAAGACATGGAAATACCTCACTAAGGCTTATATGGCTTCAAACTACTACTAATTATGGCTCTAGAAATTACTTAGCAAATATGACCCGTTTTGCAAAAATGGCCGATATGGCCAAACGTGGGTAGAGAGGCAAACACGACAATGACAGGCCTTAAGGAATGGGGTACCTAGTTGTGTACTCAAGATTTTAAGACGTGGGTCACTTAACCATTTTCATGAAAATGACCCCATTTTGCAAGAATGGCCGATGTGGCCAAACGTAGCTAATCATTCAAATTCAATATGAACGGACCTTAAAACTGAGAGGACACCATATTGTGGACTTAGGGCTTTAAGACATGGGATAACAAACAACTTTGAAAAAACAACCTTATTTTGCAAAATGATCAATGTGGCCAAAAGGTGGCTAGATATGCAAGATTTGGCTACGACCCCTAAAGCCAAGAACCTAAGACTCATTAGGAAGACCTGACCCTATGTGGAATACCTACGTATCTCACCCAGAAAGAAGAGAATCATGTATGCGTAGTTTGGAAGATTGGATATGGAAAAGAATTTGAAAAAAACCGATTTGGAGAAAACTTTTTGCCTTTTTTGAAAAATAATAGAAAATACAAAATCTTTTTGAATTTTCTATGTATTTTTTTCGGAAAAACTATTAAAAAATATGAGTGGGCCCTACTTGCTTCATTTAAAATTAACCCTCTTGTCTCTCTCACTGGTCCGCCAAATGACCCATTTACCCTAAATGAACACACCATGTAGCAGATAGGGATGATTTGATGTCTTTTTGGGCCACAGGCCTATTTTGACATAATTTGGATAGGCCTCCTACAACGGGACACGGTGCCTGGGACCGTGCCCTGCTAGATCTAAATGAAATTATGCAAATAAGCATGACCTAAAGGCTGATCTACATTTGTGGTTCACTAAACAAGGCAATTCGTGGCGACACGTGGTCGATGTCCGCTGCTCTAGTTGTCTGCCACTGCACGCTCCCACTCCACCCCCCTCGTAAACATACGGGTGATTCACAAAAGGCCGTGTACACTTAAACGTACTTCGGATAACTTGTTGCAGAAAGAAGACCCATGGTGACAGTTACGAAAAAATAGTAAACACATAAACAACTAGCAAATGATAAAACGACATAAACAAAATAAAATCAGATAAAGCAAATAAAAAAACATGAAAAACTCAACGAATATTCTAAAAAGCCAACATGATCATAGTATCCCTTTTACCTTTCCCATTTCCAAGCAGAGTCGCTAAAGATATCACACCCTTTTTTTACTTCACTAGCCCTCTTCAAAAGAATAAAAAGATTTGTAAAACTCAAAAGGGTTTTCATTTAGAAAGTGATAAAATTTATGTTCAAAAAATTTTTCAGAGTCGCCACCTGACATTTGGTTTCGATGTGTCAGATCACCGTTTTTAGAAATGATTTATTCTTTTGAAACACGTTTGGACTCCAAAACTGACTGCACCAGAGATTCTAAGAAAGGGGTTTTATTTAACTCGGGGAGAAGGTGTTAGGCATTCTCATAGTCCCGTAACTAGTATGGTTGCATACATGATCAAGTCGACTTTAAAGGGTATAAACACACAAAGGCTCGAGGCCGTCCCTACCTAATAATATAGAAAAAATAAAAATAAAAGCACTAAAAGTTCTATGCTATGCTAGCTAATTCTCTATCGATGATGCCTTGACCTCCTTTTACATTCACTTCAAGGCATACCCGGATAAAAATATATACAAAATCCGTGGGGCATTCTCTTGAATATAAAACTAAAGGGAACGACCTCTCACTTTGAATAAAAATGAAATAAAAGAACAAAGTGTGGTTGGCCTAAAACATGCTACAATCGAAGAGATATGAAACAAGAACAACAAAATCTTTCTTAAGCTTATATTCTATATCATTATTGATTAGTTAGGATCCAAATTTTCTTTATATTTCATTATACTGAAACTTATAGCCCATAAATTAATAATCCCAGCATGTACCCAACTACAGAAATTCAATCGATAGCTCAAACAGTTATCATAATATCAATGTAATCTAGCTAAATTAGTGACAAATCATGGTAACTAAATAACAATTAACATCAAATAACATTATCAAAGCAGAGTATTTAAGAAAATAATGGTCCTTAAGGTGCGACACCCATTCAATTACAGTAATGGTAGTATGAACGGGAGTCGGGATCGGAAACTCTAACTGAAATTATCATTGGTGACCTCGAAACTCGCCGGCAAACTCGAACTAGATAAAAAAATAAAACTAATGGATTTCTTGCACAAAAATCGACCGGCCAAGATCCTAAAATGGCTAAGAGCAGTTGCAATTTTCTTTTAGAAAAGGATCAAAGAGTGGCCTCCGTTTCAGACACACACAGACAAAGAAACCAATTACTCAATTTCTTATTTCTAGTTAGGAGCATCCAATGAGCGTGTCATTGAATTGTAAGGGACTAAGGGGCGGTGGAGAGTTATTGGAGGTGAAACTGTAAGCTGTTGGTGATATCCAATTCAGTGCGTGTGGATTATTTCCTATGTGTGTAAATTGTATGCATAAAAATCCCAGCCAAATCTGGTTTTTCTTGTGTGCTAGGAGCGGCAAAAATACTTGAGAAAATCCAGCAAAAGCTTCTAGCTTTGACGTGATCTGTTTCGGGATGTTGGAATCAAAGAAGCTTCTGGCTTTGTTTGGTAAGATGTTTTGGAAAAGGTTGAAAGCTTTTCGTGAAAAATGGGGTTTTTTTTTTTTAATGGATCGGCAGAAGCGCGGGGATTTTTGTGGGAATGCTGCTTCTCTTGTGGTAGGGTTTGTGAAACATATGTGTTTTATATGGCTTGGAGAAAGAACCTTCGCCATTGGATTAAAAAGTATGGATGGTTGAGATTAGATGAGTTAACGGGTTTAGGGCTCAGCTCTTGCCGGACTAATCTGAATTTGGGCCTTCTCTATTGGACCTTTGAACAAAGATGGACAAACCAACTCAAATTTCATTCTCCTATTCAATAATATAATATAAAATATGCTATTAAATATAAAATTAATTCCAATTAATTAAAATAAAACTATATCATAATATGAAACTATATTTTTTTTTCATGTAAGGGTAGAGAAAAAGAAATAAATTTAAATCATAGTAAAATTAAATAATGGCTTTAAGTAAAAGAAATACGAAAATTTGTATATTGAAATATTTTTGTATTTTTATTTTTTGTGTCTAAAAATCAAAATTGAAGATAAAATATACAAATCTATAAAATCAAATAGATACTAAAAATACTGTGAATACTAAAAATAACTTTTAAAAATCGTGTGGGTCAATAATTACGTGCTTACATTTGCAATCACCAATGATCATTTGGTGAGTCTCCACTTTTAATTTGCAAAATAGTTCTTCTACCTATCTCAGTCCAAAGCGATTTCTGAGATCAAGTACATCCGCAAATTAGGTACATGTCGCACGTCCTTTAGAATCAATGTGCATCCGACACTTGTTTTGATACAAATGGCATCAATCCCCGCTATTTTTGAGTAACATGTATTACCATTCTCTCAGTGCCGAAATCACCTGCTACATATCTGCAAAAAATATCTTTTGATGGTGTGGCGTGGTAAGATGTTATGACAACCACCAATTCCGACTTTGGATTTGCCAAGTGCATGCATTCCTCTTCCTCATTTAACAAGAGAACAATATTATCATTGTTTTTCACCATGGAGGTTGTATTATCATCATTCTTCTGGCACTGGTTTCACCTTTTCCCTTCCTTATATTTGTGCAATCCTTTTTGAAGTGACAGTGGTTGATCCCAATTGTAGCAATTTCTGGCTTTTGATTTGGATCGGTTCTTGGACTTCCAATGACCTTCGGATCTACCGTAGTTGCTCGAACTCCTTTGATAACTCCTGCTTCTACCTTCTGTAATGAGAGCATGTCCTTGATTTTCATGCTTCTTTCTCATATTATCATTGAGTAGAAGAGCCGATGTGACGTCTTTCAACTTAATGATAGTCTTACCATGTAGGATGGTTGTTGCCAAATTATTGTACGAAGATGGCAAGGAGTTCAACAGCAAGATGGTTTTATCTTCTTCCTCAATTTTTAATCCGAGGTTGGCGAGCTGTGTGATTAGTTCATTAAACACATTTAAATGTGACAAAACATGCGTACCTTCATCCATGTGTAGGGCTAATAGATTGAACACGTACAAGCTTTCTAACTTTGTCCAAATACAACATGTAGTATCTTCATCAATGATGTTATTTACTACATCATCTAATAAGTGGAACCTGATTGCACTAGTAGCCTGTTCATCCAAGTTAGCCCAATCCTCAATTTTCATGGTATCAGGCTTTTTGGCATCAGCATCTAGTAGCTTGTGTTATCCCTGTAGGATGAGCAGATCCCTCATCCTTCTTTGCCATGTTGAGAAACCGCTATATCAATTGAATTTTTCTACATCATACTTTACTTCGGACATTTTTTTAACTGTAGTACTACCGACCATGAATAATATTTTTGCGTATGAACAGAACCTGTGCTCTGATACCAGTTGTTGGGAATATACCCTCTACCGAAATAATATTCGGGTAATAACAGCAGAATAATAATATAGAACTGAGATACGGTAATCAATAAGAATAAAAGAGTGACAACGACACCAAGATTTTTACATGGAAAACCCTTCTGAATAAGAAAAAAATTACAACCCGAGAGAAACATGTAACGACCCAACCGGTCATTTTGAATCCTAGCGCGTCGTTCAGTGGTTTGAGGCAATGAGCAGCTTCATTTTAGGTATATCGACTTGTTCGCGTGGTCGGAAATTTAAATTCAGGAAGATCAGAGTTAAATTTAAATGAAAATTCTCATTTGAGAAGCTTAAAGTTGAAAGAATGAACTAGGATTGGATTTTTGAGTAAACGACCTCAGAATCGGGATCTGAAGGTTCCAGCAGGTTCGTACGATGATATCGGACTTGGGCGTATGCCCAGTTCGAATTTTGGATAACTTGGGAGCGTTTTGGCACCTATTGTGGAAGTTAGTATTTTGGAAGAAATTTCTTAAGTTTGGCTTGGAGTGTTATCGATGTCCGTTTGGAATTTTGAGAGTGGGAGTAGCTCCATATGGTGATTCTGGAGTTGGGAGCACGATCGGAAGTGAATTCAGAGGTCCGTAGGTCATTTTGAAGCCATTTGACTAAAGATAGAAATTTGAAGGTTTTTGGGAAGTCTGACCGGAAGTGGACTTGTTGATATCGGGGTCGAAATCCGATTTCAGAAGTTGGAGTAGGTCCGTAATGTCAAATATGACTTGTGTGCAAAATCTGAGGTCAATCGGACGTGATTTGATAGGCTTAAGCATCGGAGATAGAAGTTGTAAAGTTCAAAGTTCATAAAGCTCGAATCGGGGTGTAATTCATGGTTTTAGCGTTTGATATGATTTGAGGCTTCAAGCTAGTCCATAATGTGTTATGGGATTGGTTTGTATGAATGGTTGGGGTCCCGGGAGCCTCGGGTGGATTTTGGGTGGTTAACGGATCAAAAAATGGATTTTTGGAAAGGCTGGTGTTGCTGGTTGCTGGTATTTCCACTTCTACGGAAATAGGACAGCATAAGCGGCTCTACAGAAGCGAGGAAGTAACCACAGAAGCGGTTGGGAGTGAGGTGAGTTGGGACCGCAGAAGCGGTCAGGAAACCGCAGAAGTGGTTCCGCTTAAGCGAAAATTAGACCGCAGGAGCGGTCCAGCCCAATTTGGCCAGAACCGCAGAAGCGGCCCAAAACCGCAAAAGCAGTTTCCGCAGAAGCGGTAATGGTACCGCAGAAGTGAAAATGTCTCGAGGCCGAGGGGTTGTTTTAAGTCGAATTTTGGTCATTTCTTGTTCATTTCTTCATGGCCTGCGCTATTTTTGGGGAGCTTCAAGAGAGGAATTTTTGTCGTCAGTATTAAGGTAAGTTATTCCTACCTATTTTGAGTTAAATACATTAATTATGTATGGATTTTTAGTATGAAAATGGGTAGAAAATTGAGGTTTTGGTGGGAAACCTAGAAAATTATATTCTTGGAATTTAGCCACGATTTTGAGTATGAAATTAAGAGAAAATTGTATATTTGAGTTCCTAAGGTCATGGGTAACCTTTATCTTCGAGAAATTTCGGATTCCGGGCATGTGAGCACGAGGGCATTTTTGTCAACTTTTCGTTCGGGGTAAGGAATTGTTATAAATTGGGTTGTAAATTATAATTTAGCATATATTAATGGATTTATTTGATCGTTGGCTAGTTTTGGAGCATTATGCATTGGTGCAAGTCTTCGGAAGAATGTAGAATGCCGGTTGTGGATCTTCGGAGCGAGGTGAGTCTTCTTTCTAATCTTGTGAGGGGGAATTTACCCCATAGGTGAAGTGAATGATTATGTGCTCTTATTTGTGGGGACTACGTACGCACGAGGTGACGAGAGTCCGTGCGTAGCTACTATTATGCTATTGTCCGAGTAGTTAGGACCCATCAGCATGTTATATTTGGATTAATTATGAACCCATCGATGACTTGGATTGTTTAAATCACCTTTGATTAGTAAACGAATTTAAAAAGAGATTAAACATCATTTCCTGAATTGTTAAATAGAGAATTGGTTTTATTTGGATAATTATTCCCCGATAAAATTCTAATTGGCTATCTGAGCACATATATTATGTGTACCTGCGTTGCATAGATGATTCGCGAGCAGGGTGATTGTTTATTTTATGTTGACCGCGTCGCATGGATGATTCGCGAGCGGGGTAATAGATCATATTGAATTAATAAATGGATTTCTAAAAAGACTTAAGCTTCATTTTCTGAAATTATTAAAGAGAATTGGCCTTTCTTAGATAATTGCTCCATGTTGACTTCTTGACTGATTGTCTGTCTGTGTGTGTTTATTTTCGAACGGGCCGAACATCTCGGCAGATTAATAGATGCATCTATAGGCGCGCCGTCGACCCTCGACAAGTGCACATTAATTTTTGTTGGATCGGGCCATCGCCTCGGTATGATTTACTCATGCTTGTGTCGCTGCCTGGACTTATTTAAGTTATTGCATGCCTCACTACGGCTCGAGATCATTGTGTTAATAATGAAAAGAAATCTTGGAAGTTTCCTATGAAAGAATTACGTGTTTACTTGTTTCCTCTATCTGGATTAACATCATGTCTAAAAATATAAATCCACTATTTAATATGTATATTAAGGGTAAATAATCATTTGACTATTAGAGAGTGTCAGAGTTGACCATCTCGTCTCTACTCCTTCGGGATTAGGCGGGATACTCACTGAGTACACGTTGATTACGTACTCATACTACACTTCTATGCATTTTTGTTGCACGAGTATATACACCTCTAGCAGCCTGCTGAGCGTAGCAGCATGGATGACTCTGGGACTAGGTGAACTGCATTGTTCGAGATGACCCACAGCTAGTGTAATTCCTTCTAGTGTTTTCTTATTATTTATTCCCTATCCACGGTATTTCGAACATATGTTGTATTTTATCTTCCATATCGATAGTTGCTCATGCACTTGTAAAACCGAGTTTCTAGGATGGTTTGAAGTATTGCATTAACTGTTCAACATTTAAATTTAAGTTGAACTTATATCCTTTAAAATTTCTTAATAATGAAGGAAAAATCCTGGATTTCAAAAGTGTTAAAATGAGATTTAATTAAGTAATTTGAGTTGGCTGGCTTGACGGCGGTGTCCGGCGCCACCACGACCCTTAGTGCATTTTGGGTCATGACAACATGGTATCAGAGCACTAGGTTCCCGTCGGTCTCACGAGTCATGAGCAAGTCCAGTAGAGTCTCGCGGATCGGTACGAAGATATCTATACTTATCCTCCGGAGGCTACAGGACTGTTAGGAGTACTTCCCTACTTGATTTCCTTATCGTGCGGTTCAATTCCTTTGAGGCTTATGCCTTTGATTCCTTCCCACTCAATCTTACGCGATGTGAGAACTTGTCATAAATCGAAAATTGAAGGATTGTAATGGCAATACAAATGTGGTGCGGGATGACTTTCCCGGTATAGTTGATTGGACTATTATAGTCGCATTTTGTAGGGATATTCTATTGTTTCAACTCAGTAACAGAACTTCTAAGAGCCTTGAGGCTAGGCACAGGTTGCCATGATGCTTATGAGCAATTATTCTACAGTATTGTTGTGATGGTGGGATGTTTGCCCACGTATCGGACTAGTGAATGAATTGAAGGGAGGTTTACTCAGCGTGTAATCAAGGGATTCTGTATTTTATTCCCGGCAGGGGGAAGGTCAATCGAACTAAGGATAGTCAGGTGTGGGCTGGTGGGAGTAATCAGACTTGGTATTTGCAAGCATGGTTGAGCTTTCTTTTATGAGAGGGTGTCGTGGTCCTGATTGAATGTACTAAGTTGTTGGTGTTATAATCTACTACAATTCACCTTTATGGCAGGATATTGTGAAATAATATTGGAGGTACGACTGTCAGATATCGCATGGTGCAGTGGTTTAAGATCGAATCAGAATTTCTAATGTTGACGGATCGATAAAGATGACCTTTGGAAAGGTTTAAAGTTAGTAGAAATGGTGGGTTCAAGTGCCACGAAGATAGATTCTATTTAAGGCAACAATTGAGCAGCAAAGTATGAGGAAGGACATGTGGGAAGTGCCAGGCGGTATTTAAAATTTCTAGAAGGCCAAGTATGAGGAGCAAGGTCGAGTGACCGATCAAGGAGATGAGTCCCGCCAAAGTGGGAGAGTGGCGGGTGTTGCATATGGGCTTGGTAGTAGGGAGATTACGCACCCTAAGGAGAGTTTGGATCGAATTGGGGATTTTAATGATTGGTGATCGAAGTCTGCGGGTGTGACTTGAAGATGGGCTATTAAGCGGTAGAAGATTGATATGGCGGAAATGAGCTGTCTGCAATGGAGGTGGGTGCAGCATAACCCTGAATTGGAAGGATGTTGCCGCATATTTAATTGATGTCCGCGAGGGGCGAATGGACTTATGTAGCTGGAAGGTGAGCTCGGACTCAGGATGGGCTATTAGTGTCATAGTAAATGTACCCCGTGCAGCGGCGTGGGAAGATGTGGGGAGGTGATTCCCCTAGGTGATTTTTTCTCCGTGAGCAGGTTAGCGGTCGCGTGGTTGGCGAAGCTTCTGCAAGGAAATCCATCGTTGCTGTAGTGAAGAGATCGGCCGTGTGAATGTGGTTGATGATTCAGAGTTCAAAAGGGGGGTTTTTACAGGAAGATTCCAAGAAATTTTGATAATTGGTGGCGTGAGGTTAAGTCAATAAGAGGTAAAAAGGTCGGGCAAACTCAAGAATTGTGAAATGATGGCTTCAAGCTAAGTATGTGTAATGACCCGACCGGTTGTTTTGAGTACTAGCGCTCCGTTCAACAGTCGGAGGCCATGAGCAGCTTCATTCCAGGTATTATGACTTGTACGCGTGGTCGGAATTGAATTTCGAGAAGTCCAGAGTGATTTGGGAAGAGAATTCTCATTTCGGAAGCTTAAAGTTGAAAGAATGAACTAGGATTTGAATTTCGAGTAAACGACCTGGGAATCGGGATCTGAAGGTTCCAGTAGGTTTGTATGATGATTTCAGACTTGGGCGTATGCCCGGTGCGGGTTTTGGATAACCCGGGAGCGTTTTGGCGTCTATTGTGGAAGTTAGCATATTAGAAGAAATTTCATAAGTTTGGCTTGGAGTGCATTTCAGTCTTATCGATGTCCATTTGGGATTCCGAGACTGTTAATAGCTCCGTATAGTGATTCTAGAGTTGGGGGAGCGATCGGAAGTGAATTTGGAGGTCTGTAGACCATTTTGAAGCCATTTGGCTAAGGATAGAAATTTGAAGGTTTGAAGAGTTGACCCGGGAGTTGACTTTTTGATATTGGGGTCCAAAATCCAATTCCGAAAGTGGGAGTAGGTCCGTAATGTCAATTATGTCCTGTGTGTAAAATATGAGGTCAATCGGACGGGATTTGATGGGTTTAAGCATCAGAAGTAGAAATTGGAAAGTTCAAAGTTCATAAAGCTTGAATCGTGGTCTAATTCATGATTTTGGCATTGTTTTTTATGATTTGAGGCCTCAAGCAAGTCCGTAATGTGTTTTGGCATTGGTTGGTATGTTTGGTTGGGGTCCCGGGGGCCTCGGGTGGATTTCGGGTGGTTAACAGATCGAAATTGGAAATTTGGAAGGCTGAGTGTGCTGCTTCTGTCATAACCGCATCTGCGGTTCTTGGACCGCAGATGCATTCTATAGCTCGCAGAAGCGGAAAGGGGGTAGGCCCAGGTAGCCGCATAAGCGGCCTAGGGACCGCAGAAGGGGCCCAGGGACCGCAGAAGCGGCCCAGGGACCACAGAAGCGATTCCGCTTATGCGGCCCCCAAACTGCAGAAGCAGTCAGCACCCTTTAGCCCAAGCCGCAGAAACGGCCAAAATGTCGCAGAAGCGACACCCGCATAAGTGATCATATTTTCGCAGAAGCGGAAAATTGCTGGGGGAAGTGACTTGCTTTAAATCGGGATTTTGGCTCATTTCCCCCATTTGAATGGATTGGGGGCTATTTTTTAGAGAGCTTCAAGGAGAGATTTCATCACCAATATTGAGGTAAGTTACCCCTATTTATTTCCAAGTTAAATACAAGACTATACCATGGATTTAAGCATGAAAATTAGTATATAAATTGGGGTTTTGGTGGAAAACCTAGAAAATTATAAATCTTAGATTTTAGCCATGATTTTGAGCATGGAATTAGGAGAAAATTTTATATTTGAGTTCCCAAGGTTATGGGTAATCTTTATCTTCGAGAAATTTCGGATTCCGGGCACGTGGGCCGAGGGCATTTTGGTCAAGTTTTCATTCGGGGTTAGGAATTGTTATAAATTGAGTTGTAAGGTATAGTTGAGCATATATTGATGGATTTTTATGATCATTGGCTAGTTTTGGGGCGTTTTGCGTTGGTTCAAGCCTTCGAAAGGATGTAGAATGATGGTTGCGAGTTTTCGAAACGAGGTGAGTCTCCTTTCTAATTATGTGAGGGGGAAATTACCCCGTAGGTGAGTTAAATTGATTATGTGCTCCTAGTTGTGGGGGCTACGCGCGCACGACGTGACGAGAGTCCGTGCGTAGCTACTATTATGCTATTGTCCGGGTAGTTTAGGACCCAAAAAGCATGTTATACTTGAATAAATTATGAACTCATTGATGACTTGGATTGTTTAAATCACCTTTGATTAGTAAACGAATTTAAAAAGAGATTAAACATCATTTCCTGAATTGTTAAATGGAGAATTGGCTTATTTGGATAATTACTCATCGATAAAATTCTAATTGGCTGTCTGAGCATGTATCTTACGTGTACCCGCATCGCATGGATGATTCGCGAGCGGAGTAATAAATCACCTTAAATTAATAAATGGATTTCTAAAGGGACTTAAGCTTAATTTTCTCAATTATTAAAGAGAATTGTCCTTCCTTGGATAATTGCTCCACATTGAATTCTTGACTGATTGTCTGTCTGTGTGTGTGTTTATTTTGGATCGGACCGAACGCCTCGGCAGATTAATAGATGCATCTATAGGCGCGCCGTCGACCCTCGGAAAGTGCACATTTATTTCTGTTGGATCGGTCTGTGGCCTCGGTATGATTTGTGCATGCCTGTGTTGCTGCCTGAACTTAATTAAGTTATTATTGCCCTTTTGTGGCTTGAATATATTTGGATTATGTTTTAAAGAGAAATTCGGGAACTCTTTTCCTATGAAAGAACTACATGTTTATTCGTTTCCTCTATTTGGATTAGAATCATGTCGATAAAGATTAAATCCACGGTTTAATATGTGTATTGAGGATGAATGATCATTGGACTATTAGAGTGTGTCAGAGTTGACCATCTCGTCTCTACCCCTTCGGGATTAGGACACTCACTGAGTACACATTGATTACGTACTCATATTACACTTCTGTGCATTTTTGTTGCACAGGCATATATACACCTCTAACAGCCTACTGGGTGTAGGAGCATGGATGACGCTGGGACTAGGTGAGCTGCATCATTGAGGCGACCGGAGCTGGAGTAGTTCCTTCCAATGTACTGTATTTACTTTACGCCCACTATATTCCGGGCGGATGTTGTATTTTATTTCTCTTATCAGTAGTTGCTCATGTACTTGTGACACCGAGTTTCTGGGATGGTTGTCAACGAATTTGTTCTAATCATTATTATTATTAAATTTGAATTCAAGATGTGAACTTTTATTTATAAAAAAAATGGAAGGAAAAACCTTAGATTTTCAAAAGTATTAAAAGAAGAATTTATTTGATAAGTTAGTTCGCTAGCCTGACAGAGGTGTCCGGCAGCACCGCGACCCTTAGTGGATTTTGGGTCGTGACAATATGGTATCAGAGCACTAGGTTCCCATTGGTCTCACGAGTCATGAGCAAGTCTAGTAGAGTCTCGCGGATCGGTACGGAGACGTCTGTACTTATCCTCGGGAGGCTGCAGGACAGTTAGGAGTACTTCCCTTCTTGATTTTCTTATCGTGCGATTTAATTCCTTTGAGGCTTATGCCCTTGATTCCTTGCCACTCAATCTTCCTCGACACGAGCGCTTGTTATAAATCGAAATTTGAAGGATTTTAATGGCACTACAAGTGTGGTGCGAGATGATTCACCCGATATAGTTGATTGGACTATCATAGTCACATTATGGAGGGATATTCCATTGTTTTAGCTCCGTGACAGATCTTCTGAGAGCCTTGAGGCTAGGCACAGGTTGCCATGATGCTCAGGAGCGATTATTTCTGCAGTGTTGTTGTGATGGTAGGGTGTTTGCCTGCGTGTCAGGGCAGTGAATGAATTGAAGGGAGGTTTACTCAGTATGTATTCAAAGGGATTCAGTAATTTTATCCCCGGCAGGGGAAGGTCAGGGGAACTAAGGATAGTCAGATGTGGACTAGTGAAAGTAATTAAATGTGGTAATGGCAAGCGTGAAGGAGTTCTCTTCTCTATTGGGGTGCGGTTGTCCTAAATGGACGTATTAAGTTTGATGATGTTGTAATCTGTTACGATTCGCTTTATGGCGGGATATTGTGAAATACTAATGAAAATGCAACCGTCAGATATCGCGGGATGCGGTGGTTTAGGATTTAGTCAATGTTTCAAATGTTGACGGTTCGATAAAGATGACCTTCAAAAGGGTTTAAGCCAGTAGCGATTGGTGGGCTCAAGTTCTATAAAGATGAAT
>MU751090.1:7044-17505 GCA_026770625.1 Nicotiana glauca | reverse complement strand
TTGCATCTTGGTTAAGGATTCTGGATCGCTTTTCAGCGTTAGTGCATCCGATGGTTTAGATGTGCGGACCCATTATTTATTTCGGAAGATTGTGGGAGCGTGTCCCATGGGAAGATTGTATAAGTGTGACATGTAGTCACTTGATTGGCTAAAGATTTAAACCAAGTATGAGGATTATGGTAATATCATTAATTAGAGAATTTATGCTTGGAGGGCACTTTGTATATTGGGTTATGAACTGAGGAGGTCGCTCCGGTTATGATGGTTATTTTTACGTGATATGAGGCAAAAGGGAGTTACTACGGACCTTTGAAAGGTCATTGGCCAAGTTGGTACAATCAGAAATCAGCTTGAGGTCGGTGGATTGATTTATTTGTGAACAAGGCTTTACATCAGGCCAGTTGTGTTCATTTCAGCGAGCGTTCCCTATGGAGGAACAGTCGAGGTGTTATTTTTTCATCAGCTATTCCAAGTAATGATGTATTTCGCCGTATGAGTTGTGAGACGGCTTAGTAAATTCTTATGTGTTGAGGTTCCACATTGCGATGATATTGTGTGAGCAGGATGGCTCTTGAGATTTAGATCTTGTATCGTACCTTAGTTGTGCTTGAGTTTTGTAGAATATAACGCTACGTATTTTCTTAGGGATGGTATTATGCACTTAGCGTGCTTACGATCGAAATTTGATATTTTTATTGTAATGAGCAGATTTAGCTCGAAGTGCAATCTCCTTATGTGAGATCTATGTGTGGATCGGGTGGCACGCCTCCATGGGTATGTTATTTAGATCGGGTTGCGCGCCGTAACAGTGTGATGTCGAGTCTGGTCCTTTATATGTTATTTTTCTTTGTGTTTCGCTTCCTATTTTCTAAGGAAATCTGTAGTAGTGCGGGAGTTAGGTAATTCCTTCCAGAGTTCGATTTCCTGTTTGTGTCGTATTCGGATTGGTGGCCTATTAGCTCATTATGGCGTCATATGAGACTTGTGATCGCATTCAGAGTGGCTTATTGACTGAGCAGTTCGTACTGGGTAAGATGAGATTGTGGGATTTAGGATCAGTGCAATCTGAATATATCAAGTATATTAAGGAGCGAAGATCATTATTTAGTTCAGAATGTGGTAATGTTTCTTGTCAAAAGTATAGACTCGATGATTGGTTGAATCGATAGTTGATTATGAATCTCGGTATCTCATCCGTCGTGGCGGTGTTGTAATAGTTAGAGTAAGACTAATGTAGGTCATGAGGTGCAATGGGAGCATCGAATTCATGGAATTTCGATAAATTCAAACAGAAATGCTATTGTGGTCCTATGAATAAAGTGATGCAAAGTGTGAATTCAGCAGAGTTATACAGTCATGTTTGAGTACAGCGTATAGTGATTGATACAGTGATCGTATGTCGGAAACAGGCCTGGCATAGAATTATGGATGTTGGAATTGGGCTCTAAGGCTTAATTGCTTGAATAAAAGGGAATATCTTCAGAATTGATCAAGCTAATGTGCTCAACTAAATTGTGGTAGCACGTGCATGAGAAGTTAAACAGCGATTTCAGACCGCTCCAGTGCAATTCTCAGCTCATTCGAGGACGAATGTATGTTTAAGTGGGAGAGAATGTAATGACCCGAACGGTCGTTTTGAGCCCTAGTGTGTCGTTCAGCGGTCCGAGGCCATGAGCAACTTCATTTCAGGTATATCAACTTGTTCGCATGGTCGAAAATTTAAATTCAGGAAGATCGGAGTTAAATTTAAAATGAAAATACTCATTTGAGAAGCTTAAAGTTTGAAAGAATGAACTAGGATTGGATTTTTGAGTAAAGACCTCGGAATCGGGATATGAAGGTTCCAACAGGTTTGTATGATGATATCGGACTTGGGCATATGCACAGTTCGGGTTTTTGATAACCCGGGAGCGTTTTGGCGCCTATTGTGGAAGTTAGTATTTTGGAAGAAATTTCTTAAGTTTGGCTTGGAGTGCATTTCAGTGTTATCGATGTCCGTTTGGAATTTCGAGATAGGAGTAGCTCCGTATGGTGATTCTGGAGTTGGGAGCACGATCGGAAGTGAATTTGGAGGTCCGTAGGTCATTTTGAAGCCATTTGGCTAAAGATAGAAATTTGAAGGTTTTTGGGAAGTTTGACCAGAAGTGGCTTTTGGATATCGGGGTCGGAATCCAATTCTGGAAGTTGGAGTAGGTCCGTAATGTCAAATATGACTTGTGTGCAAAATTTAAGGTCAATCAGACGTTATTTGATAGGCTTAAGTTGGAAAGTTCAAAGTTCATAAAGCTCGAATCGGGGTGTAATTCATTGTTTTAGCATTGTTTGATGTGATTTGAGGCTTCGAGCAAGTCCGTAATGTGTTATGGGATTGGTTGGTATGATTGGTTGGGGTCCCGGGGGCCTCGGGTGGATTCCGGGTGGTTAACGGATCGAAAAATATATTTTTAGGAAGGTTGGTGTTGCTTGTTGCTGGTATTTCCGCTTCTGCGGAAATGGGACCGCAGAAGCGGCCCCGCAGAAGCGAGGAAGTAACCGCAGAAGTAGTTGGGAGTGAGGTGAGCTGGGACCGCAGAAGCGGTTAGGAAATTGCAAAAGCGGTTCCGCTTAAGCGGAAATTAGACCGCAGGAGAGGTCCAGCACAATTTGGCCAGAACTGCAAAAGCGGTTTCCGCAGAAGCGGTAATGGTACCGCAGAAGCTGAAATGTCTGGAGGCAGAGGGGTTGTTTTCATTCGGATTTTGGTCATTTCTTCTTCATTTCTTCATGGCCTGGGCAATTTTTGGGGAGCTTCAAGAGAGGATTTTTTTTCGTCAATATTAAGGTAAGTTATTCCTACCTATTTTGAGTTAAATACATTAATTATGTATGGATTTTAGTATGAAAATGGGTAGAAAATTGAGGTTTTTGTGGGAAACCTAGAAAAATATATTCTTGGAATTTAGCCATGATTTTGAGTATGAAATTAAGAGAAAATTGTATATTTGAGTTCCTAAGGTCATGGATAACCTTTATCTTCGAGAAATTTCGGATTCTGGGCATGTGGGCCCGAGGGCATTTTTGTCAACTTTTCGTTCGGGGTTAAGAATTGTTATAAATTGGGTTGCAAAATATAATTTAGAATATATTAATGGATTTATATGATCGTTGGCTAGTTTTGGAGCATTGTGCGTCGGTGCAAGTCTTCAAAAAAATGTAGAATGCCGGTTGTGGATCTTCGGAGCGAGGTGAGTCTCTTTTCTAATCTTGTGAGGGGGAATTTACCCCATAGGTTAAGTGATTGATTANTTTGATTAGTAAACGAATTTAAAAAGAGATTAAACATCATTTCCTGAATTGTTAAATAGAGAATTGGTTTTATTTGGATAATTATTCCCCGACAAAATTCTAATTGGCTATCTGAGCACGTATCGTATGTGTACCTGCGTCGCATGGATGATTCGCGAGCAGGGTGATTGTTTATTTTATATTGACCGCGTCGCATGGATGATTCGCGAGCGGGGTAATAGATCACATTGAATTAATAAATGGATTTCTAAAAAGACTTAAGCTTCGTTTTCTCAAATTATTAAAGGGAATTGGCCTTTCTTGGATAATTGCTTCATGTTGACTTCTTGACTGATTGTTTGTCTGTCTGTGTTTATTTTGGAATGGGCCGAATGCCTCTTTAGATTAATAGATGCATCTATAGGCGCGCCGTCGACCCTCGACTAGTGCACATTAATTTTTGTTGGATCGGGCCGTCGCTTTGGTATAATTTGCGCATGCTTGTATCGCTGCCTGGACTTATTTAAGTTGTTGCATGCCTCACTACGGCTCGAGATCATTGTGTTAATAATGAAAAGAAATCTTGGAAGTTTCCTGTGAAATAATTACGTGTTTACTTGTTTTCTCTATCTGGATTAACATCATGTCTAAAAATATAAATCCACTGTTTAATATTTATATTAAGGATAAATAATCATTGGACTATTAGAGAGTGTCAGAGTTGACCATCTCGTCTCTACTCCTTCGGGATTAGGCGGGATACTCACAGAGTACACGTTGATTACGTACTCATACTATACTTATGTGCATTTTTGTTGCACAGGTATATACACCTCTAGCAGCCTGCTGAGCGTAGCAGCATGGATGACTCTGGGACTAGGTGAGCTGCATTGTTCGAGAGGAACCCAGCTAATGTAGTTCCTTCCAGTGTTTTCTTATTATTTATTCCCTGTCCACGGTATTTCGGACATATGTTGTATTTTATCTTTCATATCGATAGTTTCTCATGCATTTGTGACACCGGATTTCTGGGATGGTTTGAAGTATTGTATTAACTGTTCAACATTTAAATTTGATTTGAACTTATATCCTTTAAAATTTCTTAATAATGAAGGAAAAATCCTAGATTTCAAAATTGTTAAAATGAGATTAAATTAAGTAATTTGAGTTGGCTGGCCTGACGGCAGTGTCTGGCGTCACCACGACCCTTAGTGGATTTTGGATCGTGACAAAATAACTGATATCACTATAGCAAGGAATTTTTTACTTTGTAGGTCCGAGTAAAATACTTCAAAAACTACTAAAACACTCAAAAAAATAGCCCTCTTTTGATATTCTTACCTCACTACAATATCGCTCACACTTTCTATTTTCCTCACAAACTATTTTCTTATAACGTGTCTGTGATGTCTCACTCTTTCTTTCTCTCTTTTTTGGTGTGTCTTAAGAAGTGAAAGAGATCCCCATTTTATAGGAGAGTAAAACTTAGTCTCCAAGAATGCTACAGGAAAATTATTAACTCTCCTCCACAAATCTAAACTTTGGCTCCAAGGCTCTATGTTGAGGCTATCCATAGGCACATGCCTATTACACTTCTTCTTTCTTTATTCTAATAATGGGTTTGACACCACATAGCTCCTTTTGCAAATTGAAGTTTAGAAAATAACTTCTTGTGGGCTAATCCACCATATTCTTCCTACAAAAGACCTACTACATCTTATTACCCCGCAACTAACAAAATATGCAACTACTAACACATATTCTTATCGCACCAGGTACCAAATTATACCCACGAGTCCGAAAAAGAAATAATGGTTTTTTCGACTCAAAATACCTTTCTACATCTAAAAAAAAGTTATATTTCTAACTAAAATGTAATATTATACTGCGATTTAGTTTAACAGAAAGTTAGCCATTAAAGCAAAACGTAGTATAATACTGCATTTTAAATATTAATTCTTTTTTCAAATGTAAATCGCAGTACAATACTATGTTTTACTAAAACGTAGTATTATACTACGTTTTACATTCTTTTTGGGCCCATCAATAAGTGTTCTGCGGATAACTGACATAATAGTAATTCAAATACATAAATCATGGTATTATACTATATTTTATATTAAAAAAATCTGCACCCCAAGCTAGGACTTGCCTTATATAACGACTTTAAGATTTTATGAAAATCCATTCAAAACTTTCCTTCAAACTTCTCTTCTTGTTATCAAGCATTTTTTTTATAATGTCTGAAGAGTCAAAAATAAGGGTTTCATTATATTGAGGAGGTGATGTTGTAATGGAGAATAACTCTGTGAGGTATAGTTCACATCCATAGTGTAATATTAAATTGCCGCTTACAATGGAGTACGAAAAATTGGTATCGTTATTATGTAATAAAATGAGTGTGAGAAAACGTTTAGTCAACCTTAAAGTAACCGGTAGATTTCTGTATTCTGTGACTCCGCAAGGGTTTGCTTATTATTCTGAGTTTAACATCGAAGATGATGAAAATCTTAGAGATTTTTTGTGGATTCCGGATGAATACAGGGAATTTATTGTAATAAAATTATTGAAAATGTACGTCAAGGTTGAAGACGTTCCCAATAATAAAGGTGTGCATAGTAAGGATAACCCCCAGTCATCGGGTGGTTATTCTAGAGCAGTTTTTGCCGGACAGATTTCTGATGAAAGAGCTTGCCTTGATTTAAACTTGTCAACACCGGCGAATGAGAAGCGAGAAAATAATATTTCGACTTTATATAATCCACAAGACGACTGGTAAACTTCAATTTTTCTACGATTTAGCGATGTTTATTTTATGTTTGAATTGGATTTGTATTAATACTTATATTTTTCATAGGAGGTACCATCCGGATATGAATTTTACAAGTTATGACCCCGCTCCTAGTTGGAATATGCATAGTTCTGTGTGTTGGACCACGCTGGTCCATCCAAGAATCATCATCAACAAGAAAATATCCATCATGGAACGTCAACACAGTACGACTTGTAAGTAAAGTGATATAGCTATATGTAAAGTATTTATCTAGTCGAGTAGCTTATAATTTTGTTGTTTTTGTGCAGTGAAAACGAGCAACTTGATGTTCTTGACCTCACACATTTGGCCATAGACGAAGTATTTACTCGTGATTTGGCAGATGCGTAGAGTCAGGAAGATGACAGTGATTATGACAACAATGTCGATGAGTTTGGAGATGACACACCCTTCTTTGATGAGGGTGATGATGAGTAGGAAGTGAATGATGAACCTAAGCTGACAAGGGAGCATGCTCCTCCACCTCCCGTTAGACCAAGAGTGTACGCGTCCCACGTGCCGTTTCATGAGCGAAATATTTCCTACCTTGATAATTTGCCAAGTATATCGGACGTGGATTCATTCACAAGGGATGCTGACGAATTTCGGTCAGCAATGTAGGATGAGTCTAGAATAGCGGTGCTGGAAAAGGGCATGTATTTCCCCGATAAAGCTTGCCATATCAGAGCTGTGAAAATCTACAACGTAAGAGAGTGCCGTGAGATGATAGTAAGGGAGTCAAATACGGAGTTCTATAAGGTTGTATGTCGTAGATACTTTATGGGTTGTCACTAGATGTTGCGTGTCAGCAAGAAGAAATCAGGATTGTGGAAAGTGGGCAAATATATTAGCACCCACAAATATGAAATGGACACATTCATTGAGAATCACTTCAACCTGGATGTAGACATGTTTTCTCTTGTCTTGATTCCATACTTGGAAGTGTCCATTAGTTCAAGATTAAAGAGTGTATTACAGTCGTCCACCAGGAGTACGGATGTACTATAAAAAAGAAATGCATATCTCGAGCGCAAACGTGCCTTTGAAATTATTTATTGTGACTAGGATAAGTCATTTTCATCTCTACCCAGGTACATGGCCTCACTGCAACACTTTAACCTTGGGGCTGTCATTGAATGGAGGCGTGAGCGGAATACGGATAGACCCGAATATATTTTCAACTATGTGTTCCGGTCATTTAAACCAACAATTAATGGTTTTGTGCATTGTCGTCCTGTAATTTCCATAGGCGGTACTCATGTCTATGGAAAATATGATATTAAGCTTTTGATTGCAGTTGCAGTAGATGCCAACAGACAAATATTTACACTAGCTTTTGCAATTTGTACCAATGAAAGCGAAGCAACGTGGACACTTTTCTGGAACCACCTAAAGCAGCACGTTGTCAAACAACGTTCAGGTATTTGTCTAATATCTGATCGACATGGTGGTATTTTAAGTTACATACGGTATTTGCCTGAATTGCAGGAACCCTATGCATACCACCATTACTTTGTGAAGCACCTGAACGCCAATTTTCAGAAAAAATATCCCAACAAGGCCTTGCATGATTTAATGTGGATGGCTGCAACTGAGCACCAACACTGCAAATTCATGAGGTGCATGGAAGCAATCCGATAGATTGATCCACGAGCATATACTTGGCTGATGGGTCATGATCTAACATGTGGACACTGCACACTGATGGTGACAGATGATGGGGAGCCCTAACTACAAATGTGTCGGAGTCATTCAACGGCTTATTGAAGTCTACACATGGATTGCCTGTCACTGCCATGGTCCGGATGACTTTCAAATAGATTGCGGAGAGGTTTGTTGAAAGGCATAGAGCTGCATCAGAATTGATGGACATGGGTGCTTAATTTATGCCAATACCGATGAGAAGATTTGATAAGTACAGGAGGCTATAACGTTGGCATTAATTTTTATAGTACGATCATGACTGGGGTATTTTTGAAGTTCGCACCGCTATCCGCGGACACCGGAGGAATAATCTATAGACGGTGAATGAAGCTAGCAGGTTGTGTTCATGTGATAAATGGACCATCTACCACATGCCGTGCGCACATGCCTTGAAGTGCTTTCAACAAGTTGGTTTAGGGGCAACCAATTATATTGATAGGCAATACAGTGTTGCTGCATACATAGACACATATAGTGGACAGTTGCAGCCATTGGGTGTTGAGCATTATTCGCCGCCGGAACCTTTTAAAATGGTGTGTAACAAAGATTATTTGCGCAAGTTGCAAGTGCAAAAGAGAACGCGTATACGGAACCAAATGGATGTTGGTGATATCGTTTATGCGCGTAAATGTGGAATATGATCGCAAACAGGTCACGACCATCGTAAATGTCCTTCAGCTGGTGTGGGTCGCGGTGGTAATCCAGCTCCTGGTGTAAGTTCGTCGAATGTCCCCAACTATAAAGGATACACCTAATCTTTTGTTTTTGTAATATTTTTTGTAATAAGTGTATATACTTGTGTATGTTACAATTTCTATCAAATAAAATTATATACCACAGTCTTGTTATATCTTATTTTTTAACATGAACATTTGAATTGGGATAATGATATGTTAGTCCAATATTAAACTTATTGGTGTTAGTAAAGAAGACTTATCTGAAGATTGAAATTTCACAACATAATATTCGAAGAGATAAAAGCACAACAACCATAACTAAAGCAATAAACATGAAAATAAAAGATAACAAAGATAAAATGAAGACATTGTTTTTGGTTTCAAAAAAATTTACTATGTAAAGTTAGTATTATACTGTATTTTGTATGTTGCCTTGTCTGTCTGAAAAAGCTGAACCGATTGCGCAAAAGCTGTTTCGTTTCAGAAAAATTTACTATGTAAATCGTAGTATTATACTGTATTTTGTGTGTTATCTTGTCGGTCTAAAAAAGCTGAACCGACTGCGTAAAAGCTGTTTCATTTCAGAAAAATTTACTATGTAAAGCGCAGTATTATACTACGCTTTGTGTGTTGTCTTGTTGGTCTGAAAAAGCTTAACCGACTGCACAAAAGCTGTTTCATTTCAGAAAAATTTCTATATAAAGCGCAGTATTATACTACATTTTGTGTGTTTTCTTGTCGGTCTGAAAAAGCTGAACTGACTGCGCAAAATTTGTTTCGTTTTAGAAAAAATTTCTATGTAAAGCGCAGTATTATACTGCATTCTGTGTGTTGTGTTGCCTATAAATAACGGGCGCATTTTTACTTATTTTTATAGCGCTTAACCATAACCAATAGGAAATATTTCCATAAAATCAAGGTTTTTCTTTACTATTTTACAGATGTCTCAAAAACCCCCTTATGTCCCAAGGTGCGAGTGCAACAAAAAATGTATGAGTTTCAACTGTTGGGAAGAAGCTGGATGCCGCTACTGGACTTGTATGAGCAAGTTTTATGGGCAATCCGACGTACCTACATGCAATTTTGAGATATGGACTGATGAACCCTGTGAGCAGGAATACTACAAATAAAAGTTGCAGCATCTTCATAGCGTGTGTATGAAGCAATAGGAATATGAACGACAATACAAACGAGAAGTTGCGGATTTGAAGGAGAAACTCAAGGAGGTGATTTCAATGTAAAATATAGTATAATACTACATTTTAGTAAACCGTAGTATTATACTGCGATTTACATTTAAAAAAAGAATTAATAATAAAAATACAGTATTGTATTACGTTTTGATTTAACGGCTAACTTTCCGTTTTATTGAGAAATGTAACTTTTTTTTTAGTTGTAGAAAATTATTTTGAGTCAAAGAAACTATTATTTTGGTTTCGGACTCTTATACCCACTAATCGGTCAACTGATTAACCACAACCTCGTGATCCAATGTTCTCATAAACATTATTATCTATTAAATTCTTATTTATCTTATGGAAGACTCTACAGTTATGAGTACTGTACATGAAAAGAATGGTGCGTATTTGAACAAAATAGGAGAAAGAAGCGTAGTACTGGATCAACTTTGATCTTAAATGGAAGAACCTAAAAGTAATCAAAGGGGTTAATTAGGACTTAGGGCTTCATTTGTTGGTACCCGTTAACCTTTTATCTTTTAATCTTGTAATTTTGGTTTAATGTTATATATGAATACTTTCAGTTAACTTTTGTACATCGAATTTAGGTTTTCTTCAAATCTAGTCGAAGATATATCCGTCGTGTCGAGATTAGGATAAACGATAAAAGGCATTTGCCTAATTCAATAGGAGTCGGGATTGTACTTGATCAATAAATCGATTAGTCTTTACGAGCAAATATATATATATATATATAGGAGTCGGGATTGTACTTGATCAATAAATCGATTAGTCTTTACGAGCAAATATATATATATATATATAT
>MU751083.1:16596-39547 GCA_026770625.1 Nicotiana glauca | reverse complement strand
TAACAAATTAGCTATTCATAATAGTATGTAAAACTACAATACTAAAAGTCATAACCAACAATGAAAAATAGGAAGAGGAAGGAAAAACTCGTAGAAGAATTCTCCGCCTTGCTCCCAATGTATTCTTGCCTCCAAAGGTGTTGTCTAACCCTAAAGTAGTGTCTCTTGCCTCCTTAGTTCTAACTTTTGTCCAAAATATGTCCCGTCTTTCTTCCAAATAGGTTTAGGACGCCTTTCATACAAGTTGGAATAGTGTAGGGAAGAAATAAACTTGTCCCTGACGAAATAGGACTCTTTTTGACGCCTGGAGAGGCGCGACCGTGGCCAAAACGCGGTAGGACTACGGCCAAACATGGTCTCTGATTTTCTGCCGCGGTCAGTTCCGCGGTCGCGGTTTCGACCGCATTTTTCACCCTGTTTCGTTTGGAATTTGGAAAAACGTAAAACATGAAAGTTGTAGACCTTTGAGTTAAATTTCCAATCATATATTTTGGATCCCAAACGGAGTTCTGAGAAAAACGTTATGTCTATTTTACTAGACAGTGCACAATATGCCTCCTCGAGTCTTCGTTCGTACTTAATTATCAAATTTGACCCCAAAACATGATCCCGGCTTAATTCCTTGAACTTTTACTCGAACTTTAAATCTCCAAATTACTTAAATGCATTCTATAACATCTATATAGATCGGAATCACACCTACAAGGCATAAAATACACCGTTAGTGCAAAACACTAGCGATTAAAGCGCAAACTCAACCAAAGTGCAGTAAATTAGAGTGTAATAAGAGACTAAAATATGCAATTATATCCCATCATCACTATGTACTTCAGGGACCTCAAAGTTGAAAAGATGCAATTATAGTAGCTCCTACTTAGCCTGCCTCCACTTCCACAGACATCCCTTCTGGCCCATCCACCTTTATAGATCCGGAGATTCCCTCTTCCCGAGTTTACCCAGTGACTACCCACGAACTGAGCTAAGATCTTCTCAGTATCAACAACTGGATGCAGACAGCGTCATCCAAGTTATCTATCCTCACTACCACAGTAGAGGCTCAGTCAGATCCTCTACCTCCGCGGGTCCCACAGTCTATAAAGGATGCTCTTAAAAAGATTCAAGATAACCAAAAGAAAATCCTCGAAAACCAGAAGGTGCTCAGTACTGCTGTTGATTCACATAGCAAGGCTCTCAAGGAGCTTTCTAAGGAGCACAAGAAGTTCAGAAAGACACAGGCCTCCAAGGAGTCCGTGAAGGAGCTGAGGATTGATGTTGACGGGTTGAAGGCAGACCAGCTGCCTTTGTATTTACTACTTCAGGACCCTGCACCAGCAGCTCATCCCCAGCTAGAGCAGTCTCAGAGGCCTCCCAAGAGGAGGAGGCTGATTCCCCGAGCGGACGATGCAGTCATCCAGTTGGCAGACCCACCGGAGGCCTCTTCTAGTCAACCACAGGATGCACCTCAGGAGCCTGTCCAGGTCCAGGCCCAGGTCCCAGCAGTAGAGCAACACCATTCTGAGGTTCCCGAGCACAGTGAGGGCCCAGGGACCACTCAGGAGCCCCTATAGACAGACAGGCCATAGGGAGTCTCTATATCCTTTTTTATTCTCTTTTTGGTGCTTACATAGTTTAGTTGGCATTGGGGACAATGCCAGCTTTCATTTGAGGGGGTAGGCCCTACTTTTTTTGGATTTGGATAATTGTATATATTTGATAATTTTTATGCTTTCTTGGTTTTTCATCTTTGGATTGTATATAATTTCAACATTCCATCACATTTCTCGCACTTTTATTTTACTTTGGGTCTGTATATAAAGTTATGTTACATTGTACATATTCATCCCATCTATTGTATATTCGATCAAATCCCCTCTTGTATATATTCATTTCACTTTCCGTAATTTTTCATTCTTAGCTTCTTATTTATGTTAGTAGCTTCTTGTTTTGAACGTTTGTGATAAGCCTTTGGTTTTCTTAATGCCACGGTTCTTTCCAAAGGTGGAGTTTGTGTGAACCGGGTGGCTCTTCCCAATGATAGATGTCGTGACAACCTTCTTAAGGGTTTGAGTCTGTTTTTCTATTCTTTTTGGCTTTTTAGTAGTAAAGGGTGCCTCAAGCAAATCTTCACCTAGGCCTAGCACATTTGTCTTTGATCTCATGGTCAAAAACAAATTGTTGTGTTTAGGGTGGTAAAAGTCGTGACCCTGAGACTCTTGTGTTGACCGATAATCATTAAGTGATTTTTCGGGACCATTGTGTGCTCAATTATTATCTAAGGTCGTTATGGGCCCCCGACTCTGTGTCTTTAGCAATCCCATAGCGTGTGTGGTGATAAATTGCATTACAAGTCCAAGTCCCGAGCCATTAGTCTAGAACTTATCCTAAATATTTGTTGAGGCGAAATCCTAAGTGAATTTTGACTTAAGACATGATTATAGTCTCTCCTTGATCCAAATGATAGATTAAACACTTCCATAGCCTATCAAAGTTAAAATTCCTAGTCAACCCTTTTGAGCCTTATTCCTTCAAAAACCATGATACAAGCATTTACCCATTCTAAAAGATACCCTCTTGGCACCCGATCTTTCTTTAGCACATGGCAAAAGTACAAGTTTGGAGGGAGAGACGAGGATTGCAATAAAGTGGTAAAAAGGTACAAAATGAAGAAAAGGAAAGGCAATGAAAAAGGAAGAAAAGAAAAAAGACAAAAAGAATACTCAATGTGGAAAAGAATAAAAAAGGGATTCAAGAAAAGCAAAGAATGAAAGGTGTGGAAAAGTGAGAAAGGAAAAAAGAGTTGAAATGTATAAAAAAAAAAGTGACAATGTGTCTCTCTTACCCCTTTGAAAGAAGTGAAAAAACTCAAAGAGTCAAGTGAATCTGTGCCAAAATGGAGCAAAAGAAGTGCTTAAGGGAATCTGGAACCTACTTAGACCAAACATTGTCTACCCAGAACCAAAAACCTTCACTATGTCTCCACAAAAGCCCTATATAATCTCTAGTTGAATGAAGCTTACATTAGTGGTGACTTATATAAGGGGCAAACATATGGTACTTAGTTCCGGACTTATGACTTTTCTTTGAGAGGGATGAGTGAATTTCCATTAACCTCGTTATGAGTGCCACTATTCTTAAGGTGAGGTTTGCTTAGGAAGAGTTGAGGATGTGTGAGTTTGGGTTACACAATGACTAAAGTAATAGAAAGAGTCCTTTGATGTGTTGAGTCAATTCTTGATGCTCCTGTGTCACACTTAATCCATGGTGTTTTAAAAGAGTAAATGTTATTAATGATTCATGTATATTGAGGGCAATTGTTAGTCCCAATTGATGCTAGATGAGGTCACTTTAAGATAGCTAAATTGTCTTGGATTTTCTCTTAAGGGGTGGGTCTTATTTTGTTTGCTTGAAGACAAGAAAAGGCTTAAGTTTGGGGGAGTTGATAGCTAATACTCCTTTTTGCTTATGTTTTGATTAGAAATTTGTACAAAATAGTTCCAAAAAGGCTCACAAGTTGTGCTTGATTGCAGGTTTGATCAACAAGGTGACAAGATGTCAAAGATAAGCTCAAAAGGAGTGAAACTTGCACAAGTATCAAAGCAAGACAAAGCTCAAGCAAAATAAGGCATGTGCGGTCCGCACAAGTGAGGTTCAGATAGTATGCAACTCAGGAAAATCAGGCAATGCAGCCACATGGGATTTGATGCGGTCCGCACTGATTTTACTGCGACCACACTCAATTTAGTGTGGTTCACACAACCAAGAATCAGAGAGTTGCTATTTTCGGAGATTGAAGCCAATGCGGTCCGTGCTCCATTTCATGCGGACCGCACTAAAAGTCATCGGGGCTGCAGTCCATTATTTGCGGTCCGCACCGCCCAAGTTCAGAGAGCAGTTTTGTCAAGTTCAAAGCCCTAGTGCAGCCGCACACGATTTTGTGCATCCGCACTAAACCCGCAGGGGCATTTTTGTCTATATTTGTCAGCTTAGTATAAATAGCTTTTTTTTCTATTTTTAGGTCAAGCAGATTGTAAGTACTAAAGGCTGCGCTCGTGACTTCCATTTCTTTAGCTATTTTGGGCAATTTTCTCTTCTTCTCAACATTGAATCTTCAAGTTTAATTTAGTAATTAATTAATATGAGTTTTCTTCATATATGTCTTTGTTTCTTTCTCTAATTATAAGTAGCTAGACCCATCAGCTAGGGTTGTGGCTCAACCCTAGTATGAGTAATTGATGGTTCTTGTATTTTAGAGCTTGATTGACTATTGGTGTTTGATATTTGGGCTAATTCCATGTTTAATTTCTAAATTAGTGGTTCCAAACACTAGTTTGTGTTTAATTGATTTTTGCTCTTCTTGAGAAAGAGAGCCTAAGTCTCTAGAATTAGTATAACAAGGAATTGGGGCGTACTCAAGAGAAATGATCGCCCCAATTAAAGGGTTAAACCGAGAGATCGTAATACCCAACTTGATCCTCGATTGCTTGTGCAAATTTGCATACCCAATTGATCTTGAGAAAGTCAATTCAGGCAAAATCACTCGAACTACTGAGAGGTTTAGAGTGAGTAGAATCGAGCAATGGTTATATCATACTCCCGAAATGTGTCAATTTAGCTTTAGATTCAAGATTCTGTCAATTGACCACCTAGGCGAAGGTCACTACCCTAGTGCCCTTTAATCATTTGAACAACATCTAATAGTTTAATCCTAGCTTATACTAGTTTAATTGAGCATTGTAGTTTAGAGAATTAGAATCGTAATTAAAACCCAAAAATGTGTAGAAGTGTAATTTGGAGCATATACACAACTCCACTTTAGATAGACACCCAACTCCAATATCTAGCTCTCTGTGGAATTCGATCCCGACCCTAAATTGGGTAAAAGCTGCTTCAACCTCTCTCGCTACTTAATAGTTGTGCAGGGTTGGTCGTTATCATGCACGGACCTTCAAACCAAACTGGCATCCCTGCACACGGAGCTTGATCAGAACTTGACCCAATTTAATGCCCTGAAGGACGAGTTGGTCGAGGTGGTCGTAGAGCTAGGCAAGGTCGATGAGGCCAGGAAGGCGACTTTGGCCAAAGTGGCGGCGATGGAGGAGCCCGCCCGTGTTTTTCGGTCTAAACAAGAGCGTGAGGGTTAGGCGGCCACACTTAGTGAGGCCCGACTCGATGAGCGGATTGGTAGGCTTAAGGGGGAGGTCTCTGGTTTGAATGACAAAGTTGTCGTCTGGAGAACGAGAAGGTGCAGCTATTGGCTCGACCGTCCTCCTCTCATACTTCCTCCTTCTCTTACGTGTCGTGGGATTTATATGAAAATTTGATCCATGCCGAGGCCCGATTGGATATCTTTTGAGATTTGATGGAGGCTAACAAGGTTTCTGTGGTTGAGTATGAAGGTGCTTGTGTTAAGGCACGAGAAGACCGAGTTGCCTGTCGCTTTGACCCTGCTACACTAGGGGAAGATGGCGGCGAGGACGAGCCGGATGGGATTGAGCAAGATGCCTGGTACGATGATGAATATCCAGATGGTGGAGACGAAGGCGGTGATGTTGTGGAGTAATATTTTGTACTTAGTTTTTATATTCTCTTTTTCTTCTTTTTGTTTTTGTGTGTGGGGGCGTCTTTCTGACCCTTTGTAAGATATCTCTTTTTTTGGAATGGAATGATCACAACCTTTTGTTGTATGTTATTGGGCCTTCTTATTTTTCTTCGAATGTTTTTCTTCAAGAGAATTGTATTGGTAAGCGCTATTTCGAACATGGTCGAGTGTATCTTTGATTGAATTTTGGGTGAAGTCTCATGCCATCATACTTAACTCAAGACGAAGTTGTAAATCGAACACAAGTCAGGTTGAGCGTGAATTGAATTCGAGTGTGGTCGAATATGATTCTTTACTAATTGGATTAAGGTCGAATGCACTAATTCAAACGAGATCGAATGTGAGTTAATTCGTATGAGATTGAATGCGAGTTAATCCGAACGAGGTCGAATTTTTAGTTAATTTGAATGAGGGTCGAAAGTTAATCGATTTGGGCGTGGTCGAATGCTGACTCTTAGTTGATTCGAACAAGGTTGAAAGTGAGTCGATTCGAGCGAGGTCGAATATTGACTCTTAGTTGATTCGAGCAAGGGCGAATGTGAGTCAATTCGAGCGAGGTTGTTGACTCTTAGTTGATTCGAATGAGATCGAATGTGAGTCGATTCGAGTGAGGTCAAATGTTGACTCTTAGTTGATTCGAACGAGGTTGAATGTGAGTCGATTCGAGTGAGGTCAAATGTTGACTCTTAGTTGATTCGAACGAGGTTGAATGCGAGTCGATTCGAGCGAGGTCGAATGTTGACTCTTAGTTGATTTTAACGAGGATGAATGTGAGTCGATTCAAGTGAGGTCGAATGTTGACTCTTAGTTGATTTAAACAAGTTCGAATGTGATTTGATTTGAGCAAGGTCAAATGTCGACTCTTAGTTGATTCGAACTAGGCCGAATGTGAGTCGATTAGAGCGAGGTTGAATGTGAGTTGATTTAAGTGGGTTGAATGTTGACTCTTAGTTGATTTGAACGAGGTCGAATGTGGGTCGATTCGAGTGAGGCCGTATGTTGACTCTTAGCTAATTCGAATAAGGTCGAATGTGGTGCATTGGTTGGCACGGGGTTAAAACTTGGTGGAGACAAATGAGCATCATGTGTTCTTATGTTTTGATTTCATTTATATATTGAGGTTTACATGTTTTTCGGGCTGGTATTCATGTCCTAGTCTATCTAGTCCCTTATTGTTTGGCTTGGAGAAGTATTTGATGCGTCGAACAATGAACTTGCCAACTTTTAATCTACCCTGCTCGAACCTTAAACTTCGAGATGTCCTCCTTGTCATCTCATTAAAAACCTCCCCAAGAAAACCCAGTTGAGATAAAACTCGGGTGAGGGAAAAAGAATACGGCCAAGGAGAAAATCTTTTCTTAGAAGCAGTATTTGAGGTGGGTGATGTTCCAATTGTTTGGTAATAACTTCTTGAGATGACCCAAAGGGTCATCACCTGTTTTCTCTCTTTTCCGTGCTTCTGAGGCCTTGAAAACCTCATTTTTAGTTGCCTCGATATGCGTGCACAGTCCAGGCGCATAACCGAAAAGCTTAAATATGAATTATGTGTGAAAAATGATGAACTTTGATATTAATATGATTAAAGTTGACTTTGGTCAACATTTTGGGTAAACGAACTCGGACCCATGATTGGACGGTCCTGGAGGGTCCGTAGAAAAATATGGGACTCAGGCGTATGCCTGGAAACGAAATTCGAGGTCCCGAGCCCAAGAAATGAATTTTTAAGAGAAATTTTTTTCTGAAATTAATATGGAAATTTGAAATCAAAATAGATTAGATAGTGTTGGTATCGGGCCCGTATTTTTATTCCGACACCCGGTACAGGTCTATATGTGGTTTAAGAGCTTCTTGTGAAATTTGGTAGAAATCAGACGTCATTTGACATATTTCGGACTTAAATATCTAAAAATGAAGGTTTATGAAGTTTGAAGAAAAAGTGATGATTTTGAGGTTTGATTCCTCATTCTTAATGTTATTTTGGCGATTTGATCGCACGGTCAAGTTCGTAGGATATGGTTGAGTTACTATGTGTGAGTGGTTAGGAGCCCCGAGGGCTCAGAAGTGTTTTCGGAGGTGTTCGGTATGGTTTTGGAGTTAGAAAAATTACAGAAAAATCTACTGTTAGTGCACAGTGAATTTCTTCTTCGTGTTCGCACTCCACCCTCCCATTCGCATAGCTTTAGTGTTTTTCTCCTTCGTGTTCACATCACCACCATCGAAATCGCGTAAGCCGAAATTTGGAGCTCAGAAACTTCCTCTTCGCATCCGCAAGGCCTTCACGCGTTCGCGTAGTTCAAATCTTTCATTCAATGCGTTCGCATATCCCCTATCGCGTTCGCTTAGGACAATTCCCTTGACCCCAATATTTTACCCTACGCGTTCGCATCCCCCTCTCACGAACGCGATGCTTGCCAGCTCCCCCTTCTTTGCGAACGTGACCCCTATGTCACGAACGCATAGGGCATTTTTGCCCAGTCATTTAATACTTCAAAAATAGAACAGTGACGGGTTTAGTTCCAAAATTTTCATGAGCTCTCTTCTTCCCCAAGCTCTAGGAGTCCATTGAAGCCCCCATTCTTCAAGACCATTCCGGTTAGTAATTTCCCACCTATTTCCTTCATTTTATCTCATTAATTAGTGCATTCCTAAGCTTAAATCACATAGATTAGGGTGGAAATTGGGGGAATTGAGTAGAGTTAGGACTTTTCAATTCTCTTTGATTTAGACCTCGTTTTGGGGTCAAATTTGAAAACAAATTATATATTCGGGCTCGTGGGGGAATGGGTGATATGAAATTGGTTCGAACCTCGGGTTTTGACCAAGCAGGCCCGGGGTTGATTTTTGGAATTTTGGGAAGAAAGCTTAGAAAACTATATTTAGGCATTGGGTTTGAATTGTTTAGCTATTATTGATATTATAAAGTCGTTATTTCATAGATTTGATTGATTTGGAGCCGAATTCGAGAGGGAATGCGGTCGTTATGAATTGATTTAGCCGTGGAAGTTGAGGTAAGTGTTTGGTCTAACTTTAGCTTGAGGAAATAGGAGTAGAGTCCTATTTGTTAATTGCTATTTGTCGAGTACGGTGTATAGGCATGGTAACGAGTATCTATACACTGGTGTCAATCATGACCGTGAGTCCCGAATTGCTAATTTATCGAATTCTTAATTGTTGTTTATGAAGATTTGGTTGGAAACATTTAACACTGAGCCAATAATTGTTGAGACTGAGTATTGATTTAGTTGTGTTAAGTAGAAATTGAACAAGTTTGGTTATAGCTAGATATCCCTTGCCGGGAGAGTTGAATTGATATCTTGTTCCCTTGCCGGCTAACTTATTGTATTTTCTTGATCCCTTGCCGGGAATTTACTATGTTACCTTACTCCCTTGTCGGGATTTCTCTGTGATATTGTGTTGAAAGGAAATGGGAGCGTGTGGTACGCCTACCACATAGTATTATGAAATGGGAACGTGTGGTACGCCTACCACGTAGTATTATGAAATGGGAACGTGTGGTACTCCTACCACGAAATATTATGAAATGGGAACATGTGGTAAGCCTACCATGTGATACGAGGAAATGGGAACGTGTGGTATGCCTACCACGTAGCATTATGAAATGAGATTGTGTGGTACTCCTACCACGTGATATGAGGAAATGGGATCGTGTTGCACGCCCGCAACGAGAGGAAATTGAAACAAGTGAAAGTGGTTTGTTTTCCCTTATTCTGTGTTAGAAGAAATCAGATGTAGTTTCGTTTGTTATTCCTGATATTCTATTTTGTCTGCTACCCCATAAGCATGTTCCCCCTCCCAGCTTTAATTGTTTACTTTCCGCTATTATTTCGTTGTACTTGTATATATATAGATATATATATATCTGCACAGGCTTGTTTGGTAGTCTGGCCTAGCCTCATCACTACTTCGCCGGGGTTAGACCAGGCACTTACCAGCACATGGGGTTGATTGTGCTGATGCTACACTCTATGCATCTTTTTGCACAGATCACAGTGTCGGAGTAGCAGCTTTTGGACAGCAGTAGTTGATTGGGAGCTGACTTAAGTCCAGGGAGATTCGAGGTAGCCTTGCTGACGTCCACAGGCCCGGAGTCCCTTTTTATTTTATTCAGTTTGTTATCATTTGTACCGAAGCTGATAGTTTTATGTTTCATTCAAACCTTGTATTTAGTGTTCTCTAGACGTTCGTGAGTATTGTGACACTAGTCTTGGGTAGAGGATTTTGTTAAACTTCTGCATTTTCTTTCAGTTAATTATTATTTGAGACTTCCGCTTTACCATATCATGTTTTGTTTTTATTATATGATCGATAATTGCTAAAAGAAGTAAATTAACTTGGCTTGCCTAGCTCCTATTAGTAGGCGCCATCACGACTCCCGAGGGTGGGAAATCAGGGTCGTGACAAGTTGGTATCAGAGCACTAGGTTACATAGGTCTCACAACTCACGGACAAACTTAGTAGGGTCTGAGGTATCGGTACGGAGACGTTTGTATTTATCCCCCAGAGGCTACAGAGTTAGGAAAACTTCACTTTTGTTCTTTCTTGCCGTGCGATTCTGTTTCTCAAATACTGATTGTCTTTCTACTCTGTTCTTTCGCAAATGGAAAGAACATGTGCTTCCTCTTCTACCGTGCAGCAGCCCGAGCCCCCAGCAGTAGCTCCTACGAGGGGCAGAGGGTGAGGCCGGGGATGTGCCAGAGGCCTAGGCAGGGCCAGAGCTCACCCCTGAGCAGTAGCCCCAGAGGTGGAGCCTCATGTTGATTATGACGAGGAGGTTCCAGCCCCAGCAGCTCCGGTAGGCCCAGCTCAGGTCCCAGAGGGGTTCATAGCCACCCTAGTTCTTCAGGACATTTTGGTCAGATTGGTAGGCTTTGTGGAGAGCGTCACTCGAGTGGGTTTGCTTCCAGTAGCACCAGCCACTTCTTAGGCTGGAGGAGGAGTTCAGACTCCCACTACACGTACTCCAGAGCAGGTAGTTCCCCAGGCTCAGGTTCCAGTGGTTCAGCCAGCTATGGCAGTTTAGTCGGGTATTGGACTCAGACCGGTGATGGAACGGCTATGTCTGCAGATGCTTTGTAGAGGTTGGATATGTTCACCGAGCTCTTCACCACCACATTCAGTGTTGCTTCTTCATAGGACCTCCAGGATTTCTTGTATAGCTGCCATGAGGTTCTTCGGACTATGGGTATTGTGGAGACCAATGGGGTCGACTTTGCCACCTTTCGTCTAGCAGGATCCGCCAAGACTTGGTGGAGAGACTATTGTTTAGCCAGACCAGCAGGTTTGCCATCCTTGACTTAGGACCAATTTGTAGAGTTGTTTTTGGATAAGTATCTCCCAGTTACTCAGTGATAGGCTCTTCGCAGGCAGTTGTGACTGCCTCCAATAGGGCTCTATAACGGTTACTCAGTATGAGACCCAGTTCATTTATCTAGCACGCCACGCTATTGTTATACTCCCCACCGATAGAGCTTTCAGAAGCTCAAGACAGCTCTGACTACGGCACCGGTGTTGGTTTTGCCCACAGGTTCAGGGCCTTATACAGTCTATTGTGATGCTTCCCGTATTGGACTTGGTACAATATTGATACAGGGTGGCAGAGTCATTGCTTATGCTTCGAGGCAGTTGAAGATCCACGAGAAGAATTATCCGGTTCATGATCTAGAGATGGCAGTCATTGTTCATGCTTTGAAGATTTGGAGGCACTATCTATATGGTGTGACGTGTGAGGTGTACACTGATCACAAGAGTCTTCAGTATCTGTTCAAGCAGAAGGAGATGAATTTGAGGCAGAGGAGATGGTTGGAGTTGTTGAAAGATTATGTTACTATCTTGTATCACCCGGGAAAGGACAATGTGGTGGCCGATGCATTGAGTAGGAAGTCCGCCAACATAGGTAGTCTTGCTTATATTCCGGTCAGGCAGAGACCGCTTGCTTTGGATATTAAAGCCTTGGCCAATCGATTTGTGAGGTTGGATATTTCTGAGCTTAGCAGAGTGTTAGCCTGTACGGTTGCTCGTTCTTCATTATTGGAGCATATCTATGATCGGCAGTTTGACGATCCCCATTTGTGTGTCCTGAGAGATACGGAGCAGCGTGGAGGTGCCAAGAAAGTGGCCTTAGATAGTGATGGTGTTTTGAGATTGCAGGGGCGAGTTTGTGTGCCCAATGTCGATGGGATTCGTGAGTTGATCTTAGCGGAGGCCCATAGTTCTCGATATTCTATTCACCCGGGCACCACGAAGATGTATCAGGATCTGAGGCAGCACTATTAGTGGTGCAGGATGAAGAAAGATATTGTTGCATATGTGGCTCGATGTTTGAAGTATCAGCAGGTTAAGTATGAGCATCAGAGACCTGGTGGTTTGTTTCAGAGGATTGAGCTTCCCGAGTGGAAGTGGGAGAGGATTACCATGGATTTTGTTGCTGGACTTCCAATGACTCGGAATAAGTTTGATGCAGTTTGGGTCATTGTTGATAGGCTGACCAAGTCAGCACATTTTGTTCCTGTTGCAGCCACTTATTCATCCGAGAGGTTAGCTGAGATCTACATCAGGGAGATTGTTCGCCTTCATGGGGTGCCGGTATCTATCATTTCGGATCGGGGTACGCAGTTTACCTCGCGCTTCTCGAAAGCAGTTCAGCGAGAGTTGGGCACCCAAGTTGAGTTGAGTACAGCATTTCATCCCCAGACGGACGGTCAGTCCGAGCGGACTATTTAGATATTGGAGGATATGCTCCGAGCCTGTGTCATTGATTTTGGAGGCTCGTGGGACCAGTTTTTACCTTTAGCAGAGTTCACCTACAATAATAGTTAACAGTCCAGCTTTCAGATAGCTCCATATGAGGCGTTGTATGATAGGCGATGTCGGTCTCCAGTTGGATGGTTTGAGCCAGGAGAGGCTTGGTTATTAGGTATGGATCTGGTTCAGGAGGCCTTGGATAAGGTCCGGATTATTCAAGATAGACTTCGTACAGCTCAGTCCAGGTAGAAGAGTTATGCGGATCGCAAGGTTCGAGATGTAGCTTTCATGGTTGGTGAGCGAGTATTACTCCGAGTGTCGCCTATGAAGGGCGTGATGAGATTTAGGAAGAAGGGCAAGCTTAGCCCTAGGTTCATTGGTCCATTTGAGATTCTCGATCGTGTGGGAGAGGTGTCTTATAGACTTTTCTTGCTGCCTAGCTTGTCAGTCGTGCATCCAGTGTTTCATGTGTCCATGCTTTGGAGGTATCACGGCGATCCAACCCACGTGTTAGATTTCAGCACTGTCCAGTTGGACAGGGATTTGTCTTATGAGGAGGAGTCAGTAGCCATTTTAGACCGGTAGGTTTGACAGTTGAGGTCGAAGAGTTTTCCTTTAGTGCGTGTTCAGTGGAGAGGTCAGCCTCCTGAGGCATCGACCTGGGAGTCCGAGTCTGATATGCGGAGCCGTTATCCTCATCTTTTTCCCAACTCAGGTACTTCTTTCTTTTGTCCGTTCGAGGATGAACGGTTGTTTTAGAGGTGGAGAATGTGATTACCTAAAGGGTCCTCACCTATTTTCTCTCTTTTTCGCGCTTCTGAGGCCTTGAAAACCTCATTTTTAGTTGCATCGATTTGCGTGTGCAGTTCGGCGCGTAGCCGAAAAGCTTAAATATGAATTATGTTTGAAAAATGATGAATTTTGATATTAATATGATTAAAGTTGACTTTGGTCAACATTTTGGGTAAACGGACCCGGACCCGTGATTGGACGGTCCCTGAGGGTCCGTAGGAAAATATGGGACTCGGACGTATGTCAGGAATCGAAATTCGAGGTCCCGAGCCCGAGAAATGAATTTTTAAGAGAAATTGTTTTTCTGAATTTAATATGGAAATTTGAAATGAAAATGGATTAGATAGTGTTGGTTGAGTTAGTGTGTGTGTGAGTGGTTAGGAGCCCCGAGAGCTCGGGAGTGTTTTCGGAGGTGTTCGGGATGGTTTTGGAGTTAGGAAAATTGCAGAAAAATCTGTTGTTCGTGCACAGTGAATTCCTTCTTCGCGTTAGCACTCCACCTTCCCGTTCGTATAGCTTCAGTGTTTTTCTCCTTCGCGTTCGCGTCACCAACATCACGATTGCGTAAGACAAAATCAGGAGCCCATCAACTTCCTCTTTGCTTCCGTAAGGCCTTCACGTGTTTGCGTAGTTCCAATCTTTCATTCAATGCGCTCGCGTATCCCCTATCGCGTTCGCATAGGCCAATTCCCTGGACCCCAGTATTTTACCCTACGCGTTCGCATCCTCCTCTCGCGAACGTGATGCTTGCCACGACCCCTGTGTCGCGAACGCTTAGGGCATTTTTGCCCAGTCATTTAATGCTTAAAAAACATAACAGTGACGGGTTTAGTTCCAAAATTTTCACGAGCTCTCTTCTTCCCTAAGCTCTAGGAGTCCATTGAAGCCCCCATTCTTCAAGACCATTTGGGTTAGTAATTTTCCACCTATTTCCTTCATTTTCTCTCATTAATTAGTGAATTGCTAAGCCTAAATCACATAGATTAGGATGGAAATTTGGGGAATTGGGTAAAGTTATGGCTTTTTCAATTATCTTTGATTTAGACCTCGTTTTGGGGTCGAATTTGAAAACAAATTATATATTCGGGCTCGTGGGGAATGGGTGATATGAAATTGGTTCGAACCTCGGGTTTTGACCAAGCGGGCCCGAGGTCGATTTTTGGAATTTGGGAAGAAAGCTTAGAAAACTATATTTAGGCATTGGGTTTGAATTGTTTAGCTATTATTGATATTATAAAGTCGTTATTTCATAGATTTGATTGAGTTTGAGCCGAATTCGAGAGGAAGACAGTCGTTGTGGATTGATTTAGCCGTGGAAGTTGAGGTAAGTATTTGGTCTAACTTTGGCTTGAGGGAATAGGAGTAGAGTCTTATTTGTTAATTGCTATTTGTCGAGTATGGTGTATAGGCATGGTGACGAGTATCTATACACTGGTGTCGATCATGACTGTGAGTCCTGAATTGCTAATTTATCGAATTCTTAATTGTTGTTTATGAGGACTTGGTTGGAAATCTTTAACACTGAGCCAGTAATTGTTGAGACTGAGTATTTGATTTAGTTGTGTTAAGTAGAAATTGAACAAGTTTGGTTATAGCTGGATCTCCCTTGCCGGGATTGTTGAATTGATATCATGTTCCCGTGTCGGGTAACTTACTGTATTTTCTTGATCCCTTGCCGGGAATTTACTATGTTACCTTACTCCCTTGTCGGGATTTCTCTGTGATATTATGTTGAAAGGAAATGGGAGCGTGTGGTACACCTACCACGTAGTATTATGAAATGGGAACGTGTGGTATGCCTACCACGTAGTATTATGAAATGGGAACGTGTGGTACGCCTACCACGAAATGTTATGAAATGGGAACGTGTGGTACGCCTACCACGTAGTATTATAAAATGGTATCGTGTGGTACGCCTACCACGTGATATGAGGAAAAGGGATCGTGTTGCACGCCTGCAACGAGAGGAAATTGAAACAAGTGAAAGTGGTTTGTTTTCCCTTGTTCTGTGTTAGAAGAAATCAGATGTAGTTTCTTTTGTTATTCCTGATATTCTGTTTTATCTGCTACCCTATAAGCATGTTCCCCCTCCCAGCTTTAATTGTTTACTTTCCGCAATTATTTCGTTGTACTTGTATCTATATATCTGCACAGGCTTGTTTGGTAGTTTGGTCTAGCCTCGTCACTACTTCGCCGGGGTTAGGCTAGGCACTTACCAGCACATGGGGTTGGTTGTGATGATGCTACACTCTGTGCATTTTTTTGCACAGATCACAGTACCGGAGTAGCAGCTTTTGGACAGCAGTAGTTGATTGGGAGCTAACTTCAGTCCAGGGACATTCGAGGTAGCCTTGCAGACGTCCGCAGGCATGGAGTCCCTTTTTATTTTATTCAGTTTGTTATGATTTGTACCGAAGCAGACAGTTTTATGTTTCATTCAAAACCTTGTATTTAGTATTCTCTAGACGTTCGTGAGTATTGTCACACCAGTCTTGGGTAGAGAATTTTGTTAAACTTCCACATTTTCTTTTAGTTAATTATCATTTGAGACTTCCATTTTATCATTTCATGTTTTGTTTTTATTAAATGGTCGATAATTGCTAAAAGAAGTAAATTAACTTGGCTTGCCTAGATCCTATTAGTAGGCGCCATCACGACTCCCGAGGGTGGGAAATCCGGGTCGTGACACATCTTTCCATTGTTTCTAGTTCGAATGACCCTTTGCTTGTTGCTGCAGTGATCTTGTATGCATTGTCCCAATTAGTCCCTAGTTTTCCTTCTCTTGGGTCCTTGCTCGCATGTGTTTTAGCTTTGAGTACGTAGTCCCCTACTTTGAGCGGTCTGGCCTTGGCTTTTTTATTGTAATATCGCTCTACTTGTTATTTCTGAGCGACCATCCTTAAGTAAGCCATGTCTTTTTGTTCTTCAACCTTGTCGAGGTATTGCCTCCTTCTTTCGTCGTTAGTCGGTCCGATCTCGTGTGAATATCTCAGACTTGGTTCTCCGGCCTCGAGCGGTATCACTGTATCAGTCCCATAGACTAGCGAGTATGGTGTTTGTCCTGTACTCGTTTTTGACACTGTGTGGTATGCCCATAGCACTTCTGGCAGCAATTCCGGCCACAATCCCTTGGCGTTCTCGCGCTTCTTTTTCATGATATTCAATATTGACTTGTTAGAGGACTTCACTTGACTATTTCCCATGGGGTGATATGGCGTGGAGAGTATTCTTTTGGTGCGCCATTTTTCAAAGAACTCGGAGATATTTTTTCCAGTGAATTAGGGCCCGTTGTCACAACTGATTTCTTTGGGGATGCCGAAGCGGCATATGATGTTCCTTCATATGAATGTGATAAATTCTTCCTCGCGTATTTGGGCGAATGAACCTGCCTCCACTCACTTGGAACATTATTCAGTTAAAACTGAAGGAAATCGTACAATACCTTATCCCGCTGGGAGGGTTCCGACGATGTCCATTCCCCATTTGATGAAATGCCAGGGCGAGGTGACTAAGTGGAGGTGCTCGCCTGCTTGGTGGAACATGGGGGTGTACTTTTGGCATTACTCGCATTTTTTGACGAAGTTGGCAGCCTCTTTTTTCATTATGGGCCAGTAGTAGCTTACTCGTATGAGGCATCTGACGAGAGCTCGATTGCCAGTGTGAGCTCCGCAGTGACCTTCGTGTACCTCCTCGAGGACGCGCCGCGTCTGATTTAGGCCTAAGCATTTTGCTAGGGGACACCATACGTTCTTTTATATAATTCGTTGTTGATGACGTTATACCTGGCCGCCTGCATTCAAAGCTTCTTGGCTTCTTTTTTATCGTCTGGGAGTGCCCCGTCCCGAGACAATACGATTGCGCCAGTCCCAAGTCAAGTTTATAGTCTGTATCTTGATTTGATCGATCGATGAATGGAGAAGGGTGGCTACGTTGCCTTCTCCGGTTATGCTTTTGGTGGCTGCCGCCAGTTTGGCGAGACCATCCGCTTCGATGTTCTGCGCTCGAGGTACTTGATCGAGCTGGCATTCGTCGAACTCGGGTAACAGTCTGCAGATTTCGGCCTGGTATTTTTGTAGCCGTTGCTCCTTGAATTGGAAAGTCCATCTGACTTGATTGACGACGAGTTGCGAGTCACATCGTAGGACTACTCGTCGTGCTCTGTACATGAGTGCCAATTTTAATCATGCAATCACGACCTCATACTCGGCCTCATTGCTAATCATATCATGGCACCGCATGGACTGGCAAATTATTTTGCCTGTTGGGATCTCGAGCACGAGTCCCAGTCCAGATCCTGACGCGTTAGAAGCGCCATCGATGTACAGGACCCATTGGTCGTGCATTTTGGTGGAAGTACTGGCGGCTTCCCTTTCGACTTCGGGCATTATTTTTGCACTAAAGTCGGCGACGGAGTCGGCAAGTACTTGCGACCTTATCGATGTTCGCGACTGATAGGTTATATCTTGCTCTCTCAATTCCATGGCCCATTTGGCCAACCTACCCGACAGCTCGGGTTTGTGCAGGATACTCCTTAGAGGAAAGGTCGTGACCACCGAGATAGGTGGCACTGGAAATAAGGTCTCACCTTTCGTAAAGCTACGACCAAAGCTAGGGCTAGATTCTCGAGGTAGGGGTACCTCATTTCAGCATCGACCAAGGTCTTGCTAATGCAGTAGATTGGAGATTGTGTACCTTTATATTCTCGGACCAGGACTGCGCTTACTGTAACATCGGACACGGCCAGGTAGATTAGGAGGCATTCTCCGGGTTCTGCCTTAGCAAGCAGCAGGGGCGAAGATAGGTACGCCTTTAATTTTTTTAGGGTGTAGACGCACTCCGAATTCCATTGGAGTCTGTTATCTTTTTTGAGCACGCTGAAGAATTTGTGGCATCTATCAGAGAATCGTGAGATGAACCTCGATAGGGCGGCTATACGGTTGGTCAGCTTCTGCACTTGCTTCTTGCTGGTCAAGTTTTCTGGTATTCTCTCTATAGTCTTGATTTGGTCGGGGTTGACCTCGATGCCTCTTTGCGATACTAAAAGGCAGAGGAACTTTCCTGAGGTTACGCCGAAAGCGCATTTCTAAGGATTCAATTTCATGTCGTACCGCCTGAGTATGTCGAAGGCTTCTCTCAAATGGTCGATGTGGTCATCCTTTCTTTTCGACTTGACCAACATGTCGTCTATATATGCTTCCATGGTTTTACCGAGATGTTCTTTGAAAATTTTGGTTACCATTATTCTGAAAATGAAAAGTAATTTTTTGCAACTTTTTTACAATGTATTACCAACATCGCTGGAAATGAATTACAAACAATAAGATAATGTTAAATAAAAACAATAACAGTTCAAAAGACGATCCTTAGTTGTTCGCCCTTTATACAGATATTGTTAATAGTATTAGTAATACGCATATTTCTATTTCAATTGAATTGGGCATGACCAATTCCTCAACAATATAACNCCCCCCCCCAACAACTCAATTTCCCTATTCTCTACATTTAGATGTCATATATACTAAAAATAAATTTTATATAATTAATTATCTGATACACAACTTATTTATAACTTATCTATAACTTTCATACATATTAAAAATAAATTTCATACAACTAATTATACAGTATACATTTATTCACAACTAATCTACAACTTTCAACATTTTTATCAGTTAAAATACACCTACAACATCATACAACTTAAATACAATTTTCATACAAATTTTATACAATATGCCTTTTGTATATTTTGTATCTAATTTGTATATATTTTGAATGTGGTGTGTACTTCTTTCTCTCTAAAATTACAATCGAAATTTTCTCTTTTAATAATATTTTGATACATATCAACAACTTTATGTAAAAATATAGCATTGTTAACTTAAATACAAATTTTATACAACGATTCATACATTATACAACTATTTTCAACTTTCATACAACATTCAAATAAAAAATATATATAACTACAACAGAATATAATTTACATACAATTATAATACAACTTTACTATAATTTCGTAAGTATATCGTATGTCATGTGTTCTTCTTCTTCTTTGAGTTTCAATCTGAAATTCAATCAAAACCAAGTCTAAAACACCCTCAAAATTGAGATATAAACTCCAAATAATATTCTCAATTGTTTGCAACAACACCCAATCCAAATAAATAATAATTTTTGAAAATCTAAATTCAAATTCAAACCTTCAAATCTTTTTAATGGGTGTTAATGGTGGAGAGTCAAACATCTTCAAAATTTATTGATTGACAATTTCAATTTGAACACTGATTGTGCAACATGAATGAGAAAATTGCTAGGTTATTGATTGACAATTTCAATTTGAACAATATTGTGCAGCATGAGAGAGAGAGGGAGAGAGACGGAGAGAGAGAGAGCAGTAAAGAGAGACAGAGAGAAAGAGCGCAGGAGAGAGAAACAGAGAGAAAGAGCACAGGAGAGAAAGACCTTATTCAATTCCTAATATAAAGTGATACGCATTTAACACTAATTTGTATATAATTGGTAAATTGTATATGGCCATGTAATTAAGTTAAAACTTGATTAGAAAGAGTAATAAAGTTTCATAAGTAGTATAAGAAGGTAAAAATCCCTTGATTAAAATGTTTCCTTGTAGTAAAAATTTTTTAGTACAAGATTGGATATGTCCAATCTTCATTGAGCTTAGGATTGCATATCTCCTTCATGTATTTACTTCTTGGATTGGATGCTAGTGTATATACGAGGTACGTATGGGCCAAAATGCAATTAGTTGAAAATATGTGTGAGTCCGTTTGAATTGGCTTATTTTACTTTTAAACCATTTTGTAGTATTTGGATAAAGTAAAAAAAGTACTTTTAGCTAAAATGACAAAAACAAGCCAAAAGTCAAAAGCTAAGAGAGTGTTTGGATTGGCTTATTTTAAATGCTTATTGGCTTTAAGCACATCTTTAGTTTGTGTGATGTTTGGCAATGATAAAAAGTGCTTAAAAGCATTTCTTTTTAGGCATAAAACGTACAAATAAGCCAAAAGCCAAAAGTTGGGTATTACCAACTTATGGCTTTTTGCTTGGCTTTTGGCTTTTAGCTTAAAAGCCACTTTTTATAAGCCAATCCAAACACCCTCAAAATCCTAACTTATGGGTTAAAAACTAATTTGACTTAAAGCTACTTACAATAAGCCCATCCAAATAGGCTACCTTTGGGAATTTTTACATTCATATGCCACATATGAAACCTTATTACCCTCAATGTTTAAAGTTTGACTTAATTACACTTAGTATATCAAATTACCAATTTTATACCATAGTGTATTTTAAGGGTATAATTAATGCAGCGTATATCCCTCCTTAATTCAAGATACCGTATATCCCCCACGTTTCTCTCTCCCAAACCCTTATCCTCACCCACGTTTATATACTATTATTAAACATAAAACCCTGTGATTATGGAAAACTAAACTAGAATGACAGATTTATATAACAATGTATTAGAGAGATTAATCATGCCATGGGAATAAAAGTAAAAAACAAACTAAGAAGAAAAATTAAAGTTATAGAAAGTCCAGTGACTGTACGCAAAATATATTTTATCAAGAAAAAAAATTAGAGTTTGGCGCTGGAATGGCAAAAGTTCAGTGGGACGCGAAAGTTGAATTAGAACAGTCCTTTTGATTTGTTACTTATTTGATTCTTTTGTGTTTGTTGAATCGATTTTGGAAAAAATTTGACCTTGGCCAAGGCGGTTGAAAAAAGTAGTAAGAAAGTATATTTTCTGAAACTTATTACGATAATTACAGTGATTGCAAATACTTCTTTGGCGGATAACATCTGGACAACATAAGTAAGGTAGTATTTGATTAGGTGAAACAATAGGTATGCATTTGTTCCGATGATTGTATGGTTACTCTGACAAATTTATTGCTGATTCGTAGCTTGGTTTTGTAAGTTACCCCTGAGGTTCGATTGTAGCTTGTAGCTTAATTGGTATTTTCGATATTGGTATAATTTCTCATCTAATTATAGCTTAATTGGTATTTTCGATATAATTGCGTTTTGCAGAAGATTTGTAGAAGTTTTAGTCGTTTTTTATTTGTGAAAACATAAAACAAAGCATCTACAATCAGAATACAAATAATCTACAATTCATCTACAAAATATCTAAAAACCGGGTATATTGAATTTTAATATCCCAATTCTCATTTAATTGTAGCTTAATTGGTATTTTGTAGAAGTTCTAGTCGTTTTGATTTGTGAAAACAAAAAACAAAGCATCTAAAATTAGAATACAAATAATCTACAAAATATCTACAAATTGGGTGCATTGATTTTTATATCCCAATTCTCATTCAATTGTAGCATAATTGGGATTTTTGACATAATTGCGTTTTTTCAGAAGATTTGTAGAAGTTTTTGCCGTTTTTTATTTGTGAAAATAGAAAATAAAGCATCTACAATCAGAATACAAATGATCTACAATTTCTACAATATGTTTTCTTCTTCTTCGAGTTTCAATCTGAAATTCAGTCAAAACCAACTCTAATCTTCACCAAAATCCCTCAAAATTGAGATATAAACTCAAAACCATATTCCTGATTATTTTCAATAACACAAATCCAAACAAATAATGATTTTTGAAAACCCAATTTTGAATTCAAAGCTTTCAAGCTTTTTAATGGCTGTCAATGGTGGAAAATATCTGGAAGAATATTTACTTCCATAATTGTAGCACGCTTAAACAGGAATATCTGGAAGAATATTTAGTTCCAGATTTGTAGCGCGCCTAATTAGGAAGGAATCAGCTCCTAATAATTGGTATTTAATGAATGATATATATTTTGTAGAATAACGGTGAAGGATAAATATAAAATTATGTACATTTTTTACAATAAGGTTTCATACATATGATATAGGAAGAAAAGAATATGTTATATTTTCGCCGCAGTTTCTTTGGTGGCTTATAACCAACAAAAATATGCAATTTATGATTGTATAACGTAATCTTTTTATAGTTTTTTTTATCCGAAAATAACTAATTTCAAAATAATTAATTCTATAATAACTGATTCGAAATAATTAATTCTAAAATAACTTCCAAAAGACCCTTACCTATTTTCTCTGAAAAGAAAACGAAAAGAACAGAAAGTGGGAATAGGGTTTGAGTATTGAAGGAATTTGGCAAAAGAACAGCGGAGATTCGTGTAGTGAAGAAGTACACGCACGGGCACGCGTATATGTTTTTTGGTGAAAGAAAGTTTGGGCAGTAATGTATAGTGCTCCCAACTTGTTTCTGGGATCAATTGGATATAGTAGTGGTGAAAAATTAGATTAAAAAACAATTATTCGTTCATATTATACACTATAAAATGAGTTGGATAATTGATTTTTTTAAAATAGTTAAAATATGGATAAGAGGAAACGCTACACTATCTGACCCAGATCATGATTTCGAAGGTTTAAGAGGAAACGCGGATCATGATTTGGATGAGGGCTCAAGAGGATACAAGCCAATTTCGATGACGTTATCTGATCCCGACGTGTTGGATTGCCCCATTTGCGTCGAAATTCTCAGCTCTCCTGTCTTTCAGGTATCTTTCTTACCTGGAGTTGTTTGGTCTGAAGTTTCTCTCCAGTTGAAAGCACTAGCTGCGCTATTGATTTTAGTGCCTTTTATTTCTACTGATTATGCATTGCACTAATAGAACTTAAGGAACTTTTTGCCTAGCAAGTGTTTGTTAAATTTCCTCTTACAACTTTCTTACTGTTTCCCTCATTCTTTAACTGTATTGGAGAGTCATATAT
>MU751083.1:5516-16194 GCA_026770625.1 Nicotiana glauca | reverse complement strand
TATATATATATATATATATATATATATATATATATATATATAATGGTGATAATATTTCTGTTGATGATATCGGTATATTGTCTCTTTTCTGTTTTCGCCTTCTTGAGCCAAGAGTCTTTCGAAAACAACCTCTCTAGTCCCTCGTGGTAGGGGCAATATCTGCGAACCTCCCCAAACCCCACTTGTGAGATTTTACTTGGTTGTTACTGTTGTTGTTGTTGGAGTGGTGTATGTTGTTACGATGCAACAGTATATCAAAATTTTAAGGGATGAGCCTGTGTAAAAGAAATTATTGAGCGTTTTGAACTAAACCAGAAATTAAGAACACGACTTTAGGTATGTTACAAATGCTATTTATAAGGAAGGCTAAATATTGAACTTTAATTGCATGTATTGGGCTTTTTGAATCAAGCAAGAAGTTAAGACCATGTACAACAAATGCTAATACAAAGAGCATTTTTCTTCTTCCCTATTTCTAAAGTTGTGATCTTTGTGAACAAAGATATATTCTCTGACATATATATTTTTCCTTTTTGGGCTAAAATAGTGTGAGAATGGGCACATAGCATGTGCTTCTTGCTGTTTCAAGGTTGCTAATAAGTGTCCATCATGTTGTCGTCCAATTGGATATATCCGTTGTCGAGTTATTGAAAAGGTTCTAGACTCTCTGAAGGTCTCATGTGCAAACAAGATCTATGGCTGCAAGGAGATTCGGAGTTATGGGAACAAAACTGCCCATGAAAATGCATGCATCTATGCGCCTTGTGCATGTCCTTACAATGGCTGTGATTTTGTGGACACTTCTACAAAGTTGTATGCACATTTTCGTGACAAACATGGTTCTTTGGCAGAGCACATCTTTTTCAACACTGTCCATCCCATTTATATTAAGAAAAATCAAAGCTACCAAATTCTTCAAGAGAAGACAGAAGGAATTGTTTTTATCATTAATCATTCTACTCAAGACCATCCTGGTAGTGCTGTCAACATTATCTGTGTTGGACCAGCTTTGCAGACTAGAAGGTTCCGTTACGAGCTTGTAGCAACAGATGGGGAGAGCACTTTTAAACTAGGATCCATTGCAGAGAACGTCCCAAAATGGTCAGAAAATTTTCCTTTGAAAAAATATCTTCTGCTCCCAAGAGATTTCGTTGATTCCACTCTCTCTTTCGAAGAAAGAGAAGTCGCTCAGTTGAAGTTGGAGGTCTTCATAGAGCGTGAGTACATCTTCTGAGGTAGCACTGAAGGAGTAATAGATATTGATGTGCATATATTATGATGAAATCTTATCTGGCTGAAGAACTTTTCGTTCGTGTTTTACTTTGTTGGTGGTCCGTTGATGCAAGATATTTTGTCGATGCTGCTATTTGGAGATCTCCATTAGCAGATTGTCTAGCAAATGCGAGCATATGGCTCAACTTTTTGGATGCTATCTATCATGAATCTCCTCCACCTTTTGTGATGAAGCAATATGTAATAGACAAGAAGTGGATGAAGTATAGTTTTGTAGAGTAATCCCAAACTTGTTGATGTATGAATAACCATTATATAATATCTCTTTTTGTGCAGAAAAAAAAAAATCTGCATTTGTGCTGTTATTTTTACTCTGTCTCTTCTTTTGAAAGGCTATTCCTCACTATGTTTGAGATTGTTATGCTAGTGCTAGAATTGGTCAATGAAGTAGGATGAAAATCATTGGAGATCCGAGTTTAAATTCCAGTAAAGACGATTTTTTTTTTTTTATCTGTATAAGCTTTGGTAATAAAGTTATTTGGTACTTATGTTGGTGGAAGGTAACAAATATCCGGCAGAAAAGTCAAAGCGCGAGCATAATAGAGTTACTTAGTACCTATATGTTAGGTAACACAGCATAACTTATTTGGACAATATTTATATCACTTGCACAACTGCTTAACCAGTAACCATTCTAAGTGAAGATCGTATCCTCGGGATCTACAGGATTTTGTTCATAACTAGCAAAATGAGAATGTTTCAGATTTGTTATTTAGTTTCTAAAGATGTCATAAAAATGTAAATCACAACAATCTTTATGCATTTCTCGCAACGTTCTATTGCAATTTAAAAATACAGTAAACATGGGTAAGAAAATACAATAAAAGTCTTGGTGACTTTTATCAAGCGCTTTTAATTACACAATTTTCTTAAGATATTATTTTCTCCTCCTATCCAAAAAGAATGGATGGGATTCTGACCAGAATCAACGAAATTAAATTTTCTTTAATAGATGTTGATTTCTTAATTTATGGAGATTAAACGTACCTATTTATTTGTGAATAGCATTTCTTTCCCTCAATTACTGATAAAGTTTAATTTTGGTCCTTGTTATATATGACTCGGGTTGAATTGATTAATATACGTTCTTTTGGTCCTTTTATGCAGGAAATATGTAATATTTAGACTATTTTGAAAGTATATTATTCTCAAATATGGTGTAACAACACAAACTTAATATAACACATGCGCAATTAAATGGTGGAGGAGTCAATATTTCTGGAAAAAAATTGTGAATAAGTCAATATTTCTGGAATTAAAAGTGTACATTTCAAGTAATTGAAGGTTAAATATAAGTAGTCAAATATTACAAGAATAAAATTAGAATTTTTAATAATTAAGGCACCAAAAAGCTACTATTAACAAAGATTAAATTCAGAGAGAGTACTAATACAAAATATAGTAATTTTTTATATAGTTAAACATATCTAAAAATACTTTTGTAAGGAACAAGTCTTTTGCAGTAAATCCCGGTGCAGCATTCGAATTTCAAATTTCACATCTCCCAGTTCGCTTTTGTTTCCATGTTTAACAAAGTAAAAATAAAAAATTTCCTTTTATATAGTAGTAAAAAAGCTCTTATAAATATAAGATCCCTAAATATAATTGGGAGAAATTAACAATTAAAAAAAGAAAACCGAGTGAGCGAGTAGAGCTGAGTTAACTCGTTTCTCGTCAAAAGAAACAAAATGAAACGAGTGAACCATAGGCCATTATCTTGTTGCCAAATTAGGTCATCATCATCAGAAGAAGAAAAAATGGTGAGATTTTCATTGGGAAGAGAAGAAGATGATAATAACGAAGAAGGACCAAGTAGCCGACCCGTTCCCAAAAAACGGCGAACTTACGGCGGCACTTTCTCCTGTAACGCCGTTAATCGTCAACAACAACAACAACAACAACCAGAACGCCGTTGTGAAGCTGAAGAAACGGCTATTGAAGAAGAAGAAGAAGAGGAAGAGGAGGATATTTATGAAGAGGAGGATTTTGTAACCGATGAAGAGCGAGAAGAAGAAGAGGAGAATTGGAACCCTGAATCGGAACCCGAATCCGATGGAATTCCGGATCTTGGTTTAAATAGGTCTAATAATACTGTGCCAGTATTGAATCCGGATCATGATTTGGAGGCTTCGAGAGGAAACGGGTCAATTTCCGTTACGTTGTCGGATCCGGATGTATTGGATTGCCCTATCTGCCTTGAACCTCTCAGTACTCCTGTCTTTCAGGTCTCTCTTCTTTACCTTATCCATTATTATTTGAGATCTAGAGAATTCTTAATTTGCCCTAAAAAGTTTGGGAAGGAAATGGATTTTCTCAGGATTTTTTGCTAACTCTTTCACTTTCATTTCTAAATTCGGCTCGTTCTCCGCTACTGTTTGCACATTTCGCCTTATTAGAAGTGGGTGCAAACCACTAAAGCCAATCAAAATGAGAGATTTTTTTAAAAAATAAGTAAAAACAGGATGAAAGACAGTCCTAAATTGACAAGGACGAGCTTTTTCATGAAGAAAGCCTTGCGCCACCCTGAATCAATCAAAAGCTTATTGATTTAATTGAAGGAAACTAAGACGATTAGCATAGATAGTGTACAGAAAGAATCTAGTTCCAAGGTATTCCTTTAATTATTAAGAGTTAAGATGAAAGTAGAGTACTCAAAATTTTTCTATTTTATTTGTTGGAATTAATCTCTCTATCTCCACAAGGTAGGGGTAAGGCTGGGTACACTCTACCCTCCCCAGACCCCACTATGTTGTATTATACTGGGTTTGTTGTTTTTTTTCATTTGTTGGAATTAAATTTTGAATAAAGGGATGCCCGGTTCTAGACAAAACTGCTGGTCTTACCACCATATCCTTTCCCGATAGACTTGAAGTTCTTCATAGGCAGGTAGGGGTATAAAATCTTCTCTCAAAATGAGACAGACCAGACCATGTCTATTGTTAGTAGTAAATAAGGTAAAAAAAAAAACTAGATTTCTCTATTCGATTGACAATGCAAATCTATTCGGATGATGTGATAATTTAATAGAGCGAAATTGATAATGAGATTTATAAGCTGACCTCACTGGTTTGGGATTGAGGCACAGTTGATTCATTGCTCTAAAAGAGGTGTAAAAGTTTGTTTTAATGGCTCAATTGAGAAATGGTTAACATAGTATTGCACTGAAAAGGCACTGCACAGAAAAAAGTGCATTACAGTGCCAAAGCATAGAAAAACTGAACCTTTTGAAAATGTTTAGTTGAGAGAATTGCTGACAGAAGGATGACTGCTTCAGTGCAGTGTTATCAAAGGTGAAAAGCGCAAAAAAGCTCTAAGGTCTGTTTGGGGCTTTAAGCGCAAATAAAGCGTGAGCTTTAGTGAAGAAACACGCAAATAGAGAAAAACTATAAATATGTATGTATAGTCCAATACTAATATCTATAAGCATGAATACTAAATATGTGGACAAAGAAATTGAATTTTTTTACGATAAAGCGAAATATCAACTGTTTAGTGTCGCCTCTTCAAGATAACGCTCATTGCCAAGGAAAAGGTGTGTCTTAGAGCCTTGATGACAACACTGTCGTCTGCTAAGCGAGGTGAAGCGTTCAACATGTTTTGAGCCTCGCTTCAGGGCTTAAGCGCGCCTTTGATAAACTGCTTCAGTGATTATTTCATCTTGTGGGATATATATGGTTCAAAGTTATGAACTTTCATTCAAACTGGAGTTTAACTCGCTAGTATAGGTCTTTGGTTCTTTCAAGTTAGGGAAAGCAATGGTACTCCATGGAGTACAAAACACAAAAGTAGGTAGCTTACTGACTATCTGCAGGCAGATTCAACCAGTATCTGTGGCAGGTTAAATTTTTTGCATCGCATGGCTAATTGGACTTTGATTTCAAGCGGGTTCCTCTCTGATTAGACAATACAAGTGGAGGTCCATCAATAATGATCTCCTTTAAAACACTATCATCTATCTTTAAAACACCACATCTATCTTTAAAACTCTCAGAATTTCATCTGAACAGAAATACAGCAGGATGCGGTGCTCTAATCATCTATTCTCCAAGTTTTGTCCTCCCTTGGAGTACCATTCCTTTACTTTAATGTGTACGGCCTCAACTTTTGATGGAATCTCAAATAGATATAAAATAAGTTGCATTCTCTATTACTTATGTATGTTGGGGTCTTCCTTTGGCGTTGAAACCACTTTTGAATCACTGTGGGATATGGGAAACGTACCAAAGTGGTCGTTAAGTGCCATGCTAAACATTTTGCTAGGTGCTCTTGTCTTTCCGCCGCGGGATCCTCACCACTGTGAAGCACTCTGATCTCCTTCTCTGGCCTTTTTTGAATAGTAGCTGCCTCTCCGTAGGTCTTATGGGAGGCGTTTGCTCTGCACGATTCCTTTCCCCAGTATATTTTTCCAAACTCTCTTGATTTTACTGGCGGAATCCATCCAAGTAACCCACATTTGTGTCAATTTCCAGAATGATCACGGCTGTTCTGTTCTCACTCACCAGGATTCAGTTCAGACATGTCTGCCAAAAATATTAAAGTTATGAATCACTAAGTATATTTTCACTTTTCTACCCAATTTTCTGCATAGGCTCTATTGTCCTACTGCACATGCTTGAAAGCATCACAAATCAATCTCAGATTGTCTTCAACTATCTTGATTCTGCTAGTTGGTCTCCTTCCTCTGTCTACTAGCTTGTACTTGTTTGAGCAGACATCACTTATGTCGGCTAGCTCAAAAGTTGTTTCTTCTTCAAGGAAATATGTTTGCCTCTCCATTACCCCTTGCAATACAAGCCCAAATACATTGTTCATTTTTGTAATTCTAGGATAAGTTACTTTATCATGAAGCTCTGTTCTTGCAAATGATTTGGCGGTGCTGGACTTTTTACTCTAGAAATATCAACTCTTATTGATAATAGAAGTCCAGTCAAAGCAGGTTACACTTTCAGCATTTCTTCAGAAACAGATTAAGTACTTGGTTTACCTTAATTTCTTACAGATTATGTGGATCCTTTGGTGCTTGTTTAGAAATTAAAGGCAGCTTAACTGTGAAATCCAGTAAGCAAAGTGTTTGAAGTCTGTAACTGTTTATTATTCTTTTGTTGGAGATATATGGTGATAGACGTAATGTACCTAGGCCTGTTTTTAGAACTGCAATGAAAGGCATAGAAAGGACTGAGATTCTGATGCAGAAATCTATGTCCTTTTCCTTGCCAGGGTGGTTAATTGCTGACTGTTTTGTCTAAGAGTTGCAGAACAGCAATACGCAGTATTTAGTCTAAGGTAGAATATAACTTATGGTGTTCAATTTGTGGTTAATGCAACAGCTTATGGAATTTTAATGCATGAGCCTGTCTTAAAGAAATTATCAAGCCTTTTGAACTAAGCAAGAATAAGACCATGACTCTAGGGATGTCACAAAAGCTAACAGGAAAGGCTAACTATTGAAGTTTAAGTTCATGTATAGAGCCTTTTGAACCTAGCAACAAATTAAGACAATGACTTTACAGTTGTATCAATTGGTAATACAAAATGCTTCTTTTTTCCCCTACTTCTAGAGCTGTGTACTTTTGAAGTGTAACAGTAGAGCTGGCATCTGCAAATATTCAAATTGCTTACTAAGAATATTTTCTGACTTTTCGTTTCCCTTTCGGGCCTTAAATATAGTGTGAGAATGGGCACATAGCATGTGCCTCTTGCTGCATCAAGATTGCTAATAAGTGTCCATCATGTTGTTGGCCAATTGGATATAACCGTTGTCGAGCTATTGAGAAGGTTCTAGAATCTGTGAAAGTCTCATGCATGAACAAGATCTATGGTTGCAAGGAGATTCTGAGTTATGGTAAGAAAACTGACCATGAAAATGCATGCACTTATGTCCCTTGCACGTGTCCTTGCTGCGACTTTACGGCTACTTCAACAAAGGTATATGCTCATTTTCGTGTCAATCATGGTTCTTTGGTGGAGCAAATCGTTTTCAACGCTCACCATCCCATTTATGTAGAATATCATCATACTTGCAAATATCTTCAAGAGAGGACTGAAGGTGTAATTTTTATTATCAATCATATTAGTTACCGTCTTGGAAGTGCTGTCAATATTATCTGTATTGAACCAAGCTCGGCAGAGAGAAGGTTCCCTTATGAGCTTGTAGTAACAAATGGGGAGAGCTCTTTTAAACTAGAATCTGTTGCAGAGAGCATGCCGAAATTTTCACAAACTCTTCCTCTGAAGAAATTCCTTCTGGTCCCAACAGATGTCGTTGATTCCAGTGCTAAGTTGAAGCTGGATGTCTTCGTAAAACAGCGTGAATACGGTATCAATATTTAAAGTAGTTGCAGATGTTGATGTATCATATTTTATGATAAAATTTTATCCTAGCTGAAGAACTATATTCATTTATGTTTTATTATGCCTTGGCCTGTTAATGTGACATTGCCTTGTTCTCCAGACATTTTATGGCATGAGTTGTTGGGTCTGTGCTAATATTTGTGGGATTTGCGTTTGTTGTTTTGTCTTCACTTTTCTCCCCTTCTTTTGAGAGGCCCTTTCACATAATGCTAGAGTATGGTATGTTTGTTAACTTGGGATAGAAAGACGCAGGGACCAGAGTATATTAGATTTGTCCCTGGTGTATGCCACTTTGATGGTTTGGCCATGTTGTGCATACCTCGATTACTTTATCGGGTATTTGTTATCTCCGAGCAACATAATTATCGAGTAGCTCTGTAAATAAGCCTTAGACAATAGGAAGATAGGGCATACAATTGATGTCTATGCTGAGATTTTAACCCCTTTGTTTCTCGTAGTCCCTGATATCTGGCATCTTCGACTTCATATTTTTGAAAAATTGAAGCTCTGTACATTGATATGCATTGCTCTGTTTTGCCCTCTCTTTAAGATTTTAAATTTCGGACATCTTGCTTTGTAAAGGAAAAACATAATATTGTAGTAATATAAAGTGACTTACTTGAACAAAATTTTTATATCCACAATCAGTTGACCAGTAGCTATTTCAAGTGAAAAACATATCCTTAGCACAGGCAATGGATCAGAATGTTTTCGAAGGATAAAATAGTCAACAAGGTTTTTTGCAACTTAAGATCAGGTTTTTGTCAATTATAAAAAGAAAAGGGTTAAAAATACCCCTTCACAATTTGAAAAGGATCATATATACCCTCCGTTGAGATTCCATCACAGGCCTGATGTTATAAAATTGGTACAAAGGTATCCTTTCTCCGTTGGAGCCTCCGTGTCCAACATCATCCTATGTAGCTTAACTTTTCGTTGAGTAAAATGCCACATAGTTATGCCATTCCTACCACTTCTTCCTCTCCAGATGCCATTTGACCTTTTAATTAGTTTTGCTCAATCACCATATTTGACCTTTTAATTAGTTTTGCTCAATCACCATTGAACCTACTGTTGAGGTTGAGGTTACCGTTGTTGATTCTTAAATTCTTCTTTGTTTTTATTAGGTTGTTTAATTACTCATTATTTGTTCAAGTAATAACGATTTGGAGTTCATACTGCAATTTGATATGAATAAAAGGATTTGTCCGTTATTTGACAGCATAATAAGGCTATAATAATAATAATAATAATAATAAGGATGTATTTTGGGCTTCCATTAAATCCCCAATTTGCATTTGAATCATCCATTTTTAATCTTTCGGGATCTCTTTGTTTTGGGTCTTCTTCTGATGATTTCAGCCATGATTTTTTGCGCCTCGACGTTAAGTCTGAGCCGCTCGAGCTTGTCTGCATCGTTATTAAAAGTGATGGTAGCGATTATAGTGGTTGGGTAATGTTAGTAATTGTGTTGGGTGGAGAGGAAGGTGGTGCAAAGGAAAAAAGTGGTGAGAGGGGTAAATAAGATTGGGTTGGGGAAGTGGCATTGCCATGTGGCATCTACATCAGCGAAAAGTCAGGTCATATGTGATAGTGTTGGGCATGGCAGACGCTTTAACGGACAAAGGATATTTTAGCACCAATTTCATTATGTCAGGGGCTGTAGTAGACCAATAGTATAATAAAGAGTATATATGATCCTTTTCACATAGTGAAGGAGTATTTTTTGTCCTTTTTCGTAAAAAGAAATTTAGTTTTAGTGAAAAAACGAAAGAAATACTCCTCCGTTGGATTGAATGCTTCAGTTTTCATCTAGGATGACAAATGCCTTGTCATAACCCAAGTTATGTTATATTAATTCATTAGACTATCCAGCTCCAATCTGAAACTTCTTGCCAAGTTATGTTATATATATATAATGCTAGAAACCACCCCCCACGCCCCTCCAAAAAAGCTAAAACAACTATTATCCGTCATTACAAAATAAGACTTCTTCCTAAATAATATTAGGCTAGGTTGCAAACACCTTAATTATTTTATCTAATACCCCTACGAGAACAAATATTGGGTAACACTGATCAAGGGGAAAACGGACTGCATTATTAAGTGTTTTTGGTTTATGTTGGAATTTAAACCTTGCTCTCTCACGGTGTCCTTTTATTTCATTTGGTTGAGAGGCTACGCCTTTAAACGCTATCTTTCATATGTTTTAATTAAAAAAACTATTTTTCGAGTATGAATGTATGATATGTTGTAATTAAGAGAATATTTAAACCATTAGCAGTTGGACAAAGGGAGAAGAGGAGGTTCTTCTCATTTGATTCTAGAAAAAAAAGCAATTACATTAGTAAAAAATTACTCTAATGGCATTGACCATTGTTCATGTAAGCACGTGATTTTTGCCCTATATGAGAATTACTCCCAAAAAAAAATTCAAAATAAAATAGTTTTATGTTGCATTTGACTTTTGTGGATTGTGTGTTACCTTTCTTTACCATCTTGCATGTGTGTTTATTTGTTTGAAGTAATTAAAAATACAAAAATACGTGTTGCGTGCATTTAAGAATTAATTAGCCATAAAGTGGTTAGAAAAGAAAATTACAAAAAATATATATGCATTATCGTCCTTTTTCATCGAGTAATTTAAAATATGTAGTTTTGCTTTGATTGTTTATGTGTTAATTAATAGGTGTGTGATTTCATCTCTTTTAATTTGATAGAGTGTATTTAATTTAGTGTTGGCTAGTTAAGAAAGTTGGAAAATGGCTAAAAATGCAAAGAAATCAGGCCCAAAATCAAACCAAAACCCAGGCCCTAAGCAACCCCTTTACCCGGTCCAAGAGACCCATCTCTCAGGCGTCGAAACGACATAGTATGACACCAAAACTACGCCGTTTCAAGGACAGTCCATCTCAGTCGTTCTATCCACGTAAATCCAACGGCCCTCGTCCCATCTCCCTAACCCACGTCTAGCCCAACCCGTTACCATATCTCAACCCACCCCGTGTCACCTTCAACGACCCCGTTTAATGTT
>MU751082.1:4111-24604 GCA_026770625.1 Nicotiana glauca | reverse complement strand
GAAAACACGTGGTTAAGGATGTTATGGTCAAAAATCATAAAGATTTGAGCTTGAATCCTTGACCAGAAAAACTCAATTTTGGTTTTGATGAGTTCCAACAAGACTCGAAGGCAAAGCTTGGTGGATTAGGATAGAGGATGAGAAGAGGAGTTCATGGTGTTATTTTGGGAATTTTTGGCATACCTTGAATCTTGGCTGGAAAACTTTAAAATTGATATTGGAAGCTTTCCGGCAAGATTCGAAGGAAACCATAAAGGGGAATGGGAAGAGGGTCTCATGAGGAGGCTGGGGTGTTATTTTGGTGGCTATTGGCATAGGTGGTGTTCGCCGGCGGTAGGGTTCCGGCGAGACAATTTAGGATATTCAAAGAGATAGGGAGGTGTTTGAAGGAAAGGAAGTAAAGGGGTGGGAAGAGGAGATCACGACGGCTCTGTGGTAAAAATTTGGGAACGATGGGTATAAATGGTGTTTCCCGCCGGTAGGGCTCCGACGGGATCAGAGGAATTTGCTGGCGGCTGAGGAAGACGAAGTGAAGAAGAATATAAAATGATTTTAGGTGTATGTATTGTTCGCTATATTAAACAACTATTGGTGATTCATGGTCGTTGGATTAGATGAATCAACGGTTCAGATCAACTAACACCTACACGGTGTCATTTTGTTTTAATGAGAGATCGAGCTGATGGCCGTTGGATTAAGGGAAATCAATGGCTGAGATCACAGGACGCCAAACGGCGTCGTTTTATTTGAAGGGAGGGCAGGCCGGGTTTGGGATAATTGGGCCATGGATTGGGGCGTGTGGCTTGGCCTGGGCATATTTTGTTTGGATTTGGGTATTTGGCCCAATTTTAACAGATTTTCTTTATCTTTGCTTTTTCTTGAATTTTAATCATTTTGTATTTTATTTTCATTTCATTTTTTTTTTTTGTATTTTCTAGCTTCTATATTTATTTAAATTTGTTTTCTGATTTTATAATAAAATGCTAAATGAATTATCTTTTTGTGATTTTCTTTAAATTGTTCTAAAATGAATTAATACCTACTTAATATTAAAATATGAAATTAAATTCCTAATGCAAATGCATATTTTTGTATTTATTAATATGAATTATTATGCAACCAATTAACACAAAAATGCAATAATTATCAGAAAATGACATCAAAATACACAAAAATTATAAAATAAAAAAATCATTTTGTTTGAATTTTTTGGGAATAATTTGCTTCGGGCAAAAATCACGTGCTCACAGTGGCGAGACGAGGAATCCGGTGATGTGAATTTCGTAATTTTTCGAGAAGCGGGCCCAGGACTCGGGTTTTGCCAACTTCGTGATTTTTGGTGTTTTTTCGAGTCTTTTCGATTGGGTTGCGTTCTATTAGCCTATTGAAACGTATTCGCCGTGGTTTTGGCCATATTCGACGCACGAGGAGGTGGATTCGAGAGGAAAAGGCATAGCGGACTAGTCTTGTGGCCGGTTTGAGGTGAGTAATAGATGTAGATGATGACCTGAGGGTTTGAAACCCCGGTATATCACACTGTGACGCTATATTAAGGCGAGACACGTACTCTACGGTGAGTGCAGGGTCGTTTGTGGTTGGGGACTATGTCTTAGTCCGTCCGAGTGATGTTCATATTGTTTATTGACTAGAAATTGATTGGTAAACATCCAACTTGGATTATTATGAGTATATTTGGGCTGCGTGCCGATTGTTTGGATCCCTTAGGGATTATCATCACTGTTTCCATGATGCTTAGCATATTTTCATGATATCAGTCCTGAGTTAAACACTGTCTCAAAATGATTAGTAAATTTCTAAAGTTTTAAACACTTAAGCTATAAGTCCTGATAATTGGAACTAAAAACGATAAATTTGACTGTGGTCGTGTGGCTTGCATGGATATAACTAGACTGATTGTGGATTGGTCTGCACACCACAGCGAATGCTATGATGATATTGCTCTTGGGCTGTAGGAGCCCCTTCGGAGTCTGAACCCCCACAGTGAGCGCGGGTAACCAAATGGATCGGGCTGCGCGCCGCAGCGGTCATGTGCATTGCATTACATTCATGCATCGATATCTATCTGTGTTACCTGTCATTACCTGATGTTGTTCCATCGTTAAATGTGTAGAATTATTGGTTATAGATTTGCATTGTTATATTTCGGGATTTCTTACTGTCAGCCATTATATATGTCTATTACCACTGAGTTGGAAGTACTCACTTTACTCCCTGCACCACGTGTGCAGATTCAGGTGTCCGGAGAGCATAGTCGAGCTATTTGCTGCTTTCAGAGTTTTTCAAGAGTTGTCGAGGTAGCTGCCTGACGTCCGCAGGACCCGACTCCTCCCCTATCCCTTTTATCTTTCCGCATTTTAGATCATCAGTATTACTGAGGAATTATTACTCTGTGTTATTAGAGGCTCTAGACTCATGACCCCAGGTCTTTGGGAGATGTTGGTTATGTCTGTGTTTCATACTGTCTCTATCTAAATTATTTGGTTAATAGACTTGTTAAACTGTTAAATTAAATGCTATAAACTAGTACTGGGATGTGTGATTGGGTTGTGAGTATTAATTGGTTGGGCTTGCCTAGCAATTGTGTTGTGCTCTATCACGATCGATATTGGGGTCGTGACACCTCCCCCCTAGCTGACTGGGCGGGTGCAGAAGAAGCTGGAGCAGAAGACGAGAGATGATCCCTCTGCTGAGACTGACCACCATGAAGTCGAGGACACTGCCTCCTCATATGACCAAACTCACTGCACTCGTAGCAACTACCAGGTGCTGGAGAAGGGGACTGAAGGGGACCTCTCGCACTAGAATGACCAGCCAATGCACTCGGCGCAGAAGAACACTGAGCTGAAGGGGCATAAGATGAGCTCTGAGCTGAGAGGGCACTAAGTGAAGGCTATCCCTACTGGAACCCCTGATGACCACCGCCTGAAGACACCCCACTATACTCTGGACGGGCCGACTGAGGAGGCCTGAAGGAACGACCTCTACCACGCTGGAACTGGCCCATAGGCGGAGTACCACTGAAGCTACCTAAACCTTTAGGCCTCTTGGCCTCCCTCTCCTCACGCTCCCTGCGGCGAACCGTCTCAATATCACGAGCAATGTCAACTACCTCCTCGAACGAGGCACCCAATATTCTCTCTCTAGTCATTAGAATACGAAGTGAATAGTTAAGGCCATCCACAAACCTCCTAATCCTCTCCTGATCTGTCGGGATCATCCAAGTAGCATGAAGGGCCAACTGCGAAAATCTCATCTCGTACTGGTTCACAGACATGTCCCCCTGGGTCAACCACTCAAATTGTCGACACAGCTCCTCTCTGCGGGACTACAGTACATATTTCTCCAAGAAGAGAGTGGAGAACTGCTGCCATGTAGGGGGCGTTGCACCAACAGGCATATGCCTCTTAAAATCCTCCCACTAGGTAAATGCAGCCCCTAAGAAGTGGAAGGTAGTAAAAGCCACACCACTCGACTCCAAAATCCCTGCGGTGCGGAGCATACGCTGACACTTGTCAAGAAAACCTTGGGCATCCTTGCCCTCAGCACCACTAAATGTCAGAGGCTGGAGCCTACCGAATCTCTCGAGATAACGCTGCTCATCGTCGGGCATAGCTGGAACCACATAGTCATGATTGCCTCCCAGTGTCTGCAATCCCTGCACAACCTGCTCAGGTGTGCGAGCAGCGAGGGTCTGATTGCCTCCCCCAGCCTGCGAAGTAGCTGCTGTAGTAGTGGCTGAAACTGCCTGAGCCAGGCCAGTGCAAACTGAAAATATCTGAGCTAAGGCCTCCTGGAGATCCGTAATCACAATGGGCACTGCTGGTGCCTGAACAAGTGCTGCTGGAGCATACACAGCTGCAGTCTGGTCCTGAGCTAGAGCAACTAGTGGATCAACAGGTGCTGCCCTCGCTGCTCTACCTCGACCACAACCACGACCGTGTCCACAGCCTCTAGTGGCCTCAGCAGGTGGTACTGGTGGTCGTTCGCCACGTCCGGTAGCGCGAGTCCTCGCCATCTGCGAGCGAATAGAATACAAAAGTTTAGTTTTCGGATCAACAAAGTCACACGACCAGAATTTCAAGAATATGAAGTTTTTCCTAAAGGCTCTACAACCTCTTGAGGATAAATACAGACGTCCCCGTACCGATCCGCGAGACTCTACTAAAACGGCTCATGATTCGCGAGACAAAGTAACCTAGTCTCTGATACCAACTTGTCACGACCCTAACCCCCGGTCATGATGGTGCCCAACACACTGCTAGGCAAGCCCGACTTTTCAACAACACTTCCCAACTTAAAACAATTATAGATATAAAACACAGGGGAAAATTACTAAGCCGTTATATTAAAAAGTCTAGGAAAAAATGAATAAATATACGAAAGTTTAACAAAATACTGCAACATTGCCCCAAATCGAATACGGTGTCACGAATATGAGCCTCTAATACAGAATCTCAACCTACTACAAGTCTGTCTAAGAAATTACGAAATAAAAGATAGAGATAGAGGGGAGATATCAAGGCTACGAATGCCATGCAGCTACCCCGATGCTCCCGAATATTATTGCTCAGCTAAACAAAACCTCACTCGGCTTGTGGGGTACCTGGATCTGCACGCAAGGTGCAGGGAGTAATGTGAGTACTTCGACCCACTGAGTAATAAACATAAAAAAAGGCTGAGAGTAAGAAATCATGGAATAATACAAAGTAACCTATAACTGGCAGTCCAGAACGTTTAATCATGAAGTAACACATTAATGATATAAGGTACAGAAATATTATGACAAGTAAACCAGATAAGTATCAAATGCATAAATGCAATGCAACACATAGATTGGTACACTCTAGTACCCCCTAGGTCATGCAACCCAGTCTATTTAACGTCGACGGCGCTCACTAGGGGTATGTACAGACTCCGGAGGGGCTCTTACAGCCCAAGCGCAAATAATCAAGCCATCTCGTGGCACCAACCAGGCTCTCGGCCTCAATATCAATATCATACCGCTGCGGCGCGCAACCCGATCCATGCTCAGTCCAAAATTTCACATAAGCCTCTCGGGCAATACTAAAATAATAGGTTCTCGGCTCAGAATGTCAATATACATAGTTTTTAATTTTTCAAATCTTAGAAAGATGGCTGAGCATTTCAAAACAGTAGTCAAACTTAGGACTGAAATCATTTAACATGTCAAATAATGTGAAAACAGTGATAGCAATCCCTGAAGGATTCAGATCGTCGACACAAAGCCCAAATATAACAATTTAGTCCAAGTAGGATGATTATCAAACAAGTTCTAATCGAAAACACAGTAAAAGCATCACTCGGGACGGACCAAGTCACAATCCCCAATACCAAATGACCCCGCACTCGTCATAGAGCGCGTGTCTCGCCTCAATATAGCATTACGATGTGAAATTCCGGGGTTTCAAACCCTTGGGACATCATTTACATCTATTACTCACCTCTAGCCGGCCAAAAGTCTAGCTCGCTATGCCCTTTCCTCTCGAATCAACCTCCTCGCGCATCAAATCTGACCAAAACCACAACAAATACATCATAATATGCTAAAGGAATAATACCCAACCGAAAATGGTCGAAAAACATTAAGAAATCCGAAAAACGCACAACCCGAGCCCCGGGCCCTGTTCTCAAAACTCAGAACTTTTTTACATCAATGGACTCCTTATCTCGCCACGAGTCTATACATATCAAAAACTCCAAAATCCGAGCTCAAATGCTCCCTCAAATCCCAATTTTTTATTCAAAAAGTCAAGCCCTAATTTTTTCCCTTTTAATCAAATTTCCATGAATTTAAGTGTTGATTCTTTAATTAAATGATGTTTCTCGGTCATAAGACTTACCTCCGATCAAACCCAGTTGAAAGCCTCTTTAATCCTCGTCAAAAAGCTCTCAAGGTTTCTCGAAAATGGTGGAAATAGACTAAGCTTCGCCGAGGAAATGTTTAATAAAACCCTTCTGCCCAGCTCTAATTTACTCTATGCGAACGCGAGGGACTTCTCGCGTTCGGGATGCCCAAAATTCCACTGACCCAATTTCTCTCTTCGCGAACGTGGGGACCCACCTGCGAATGCGATGCACAGGCTGGTAGAACTACGAGAGCGCGAGACTTAAGTAGCGAACGCGATGCTGCAACTACTACTCCTACGCGAACGCGAACCACATGGTCGCGAACGCGATGAAAAACTCGGCAGGACCCCAGGCCCCTTCTACACGAATGAGATTACACCCTCGCGAATGCGATGGTCTGAAAATAGCCTTCCTCGAACGTGTAAGACCAACCGCGAACGCGAAGGTAAAACTTTGGCCTGCACAGCTGCTGCATTTTCTAGTGCAATTACCAAGTCCAAAACTCTCCGTTAGCTATCCACCCCGAGGCCCCCGGGACCTCAACCAAAAGTTCCAACCATTCCTAAAACATCATTCACACTTGATCCAATCATCAAAAGACATCAAACCATGCTAAAACCATCAAATCACATCGGATTCAAGCCTAAGTTCATCAAAAACTTCCGAAATACGCATTTGATCAAAAACCAGACCAAAACACCTCCGAATGACCTGAAATTTTGCGCACACATCCAAAATAACCTAACGAAGCTACAAAAATTCTCGGAATTCCATTCCGACCCTCGAATCAAAATCTCAATTATCAACCGGAATTCTTCAAAATACTAACTTCACCAATTCAAGCCTAATTCTACACTGGACCTCCAAAATCACTTTCGATCACACTACTAAGTCACAAATCACCCCCCCCCCCCGAAGCTAACCGAATTGGCGAAAATCACATTCGAGCCTTCTAACTCGTAAGTCAACATCCGGTTGACTTTTCCAACCCAAACCTTCCTTAAAGAGACCAAGTGTCTCATTTCCTACCAAAACCAATCCAATTCAACTTCAAAACACCAAATGCCGATAATGAAACATGAAGAAACATATATATGGGGGAAAACAGGGCGGTAACACATGAGACGATGAGTCGGGTCATCACAATAGTATATAACTATTCAAATGACCCGCTACCCACCCCTATCCGTCGTCTCCCAGACCCCCACTACACAAACTCTAAATTCCGCCATCCCCCGCTGTAAGCCGCTGGCTGGAAATCGCCTCCGCCGATAGCGATCACCCAATGGCCACCAAAATTACACAACAATATCTCCTTCACTTCCCCTTTCTTCTCAAATCCCTCTAGAACATCTCGAATCCTTGAAACCCTAGGCACCGCCTCAAAATCCCACCAAACTTACACCCCAGACTCGCCTTAACCCCCTCTTCCCAAATCCCAAACCGGATTCCTTCAAACCCGAGTTAAATATTTCGAATCCCAAATCTAGGGTTTAGGTCAAAGTTTGAGTCGAAGTTCAGAGGGGTTTATCAGTGTCCCTTCATTCCAAAATGATGTTATGTGATTGTTCTTGGCAAAGAACAAATATATAACATTATTTGGGGACCAGATTCGAACTCCGTCAAATTAAGGCCTTAAAATTAGTAAGTTTTCTCATTTTTTTTTCTTTCTTTCTTTATTTGTTTTTCTTTCTCTTTGCATAGTAAATTTTTTTTTAAATTGGCTTCCCCTTCATGATTAATACTTCTTCCTGTTTAATTGATCTAGGCCCGAATTTTTGCTTGCCAATCTTCTTAGAGTCTTTAATTGTTTTGTTTTCTGTTCGTATTATTTTTACTGATTCAGTTTGTTTATTGTTGTTTCATAGTATGATTATGTATTTTTGTTAATTTTGTTCCTAGTTTTCTGTTTAATTCATAGCAATAGCCTACAATTTTTAGTTAATTAGAATTAGATAGATTTGATAGTTTAATTTTAGGGATTTTGTGTTAATTAGACCTTGTTTGGTTATAGCTGAATAATTCCAGCCCATGGTTAGTTAACCATGGTCATTTTTTGACCAAGTTAAAAGGGGTTGGGGTTAGTTAACCTAGGCTAGCAATTCCTAAATTGTGGTAGTATAAGTCGTTTAATTAGAGAATAGTGCAGTAACTGAAATAGAACCCCCTAGAACCTTCTAGATGGGGGTTCTAATTAAAATTTCAGAAATATAGTATAATAACTTGGGCAATAAGTCAGTCCTTCAGGGACATTTAAGCTGAAAAATAAAATTAAAAGAGGGAGCAAGGGTGCAAAAGAAAATTTGAAAGTTGCCCTAGCTTTTGTCTGTAAAAGGGCAGTACCCTTGCCTTGCAATACAAGTTTTAGAGATCCCAAAATCTGAAAAATTCAAAGTTTTAGAAGTTTAGAGCTCCCAAAAATCTGAAAACACAAAATTCCAAATTAGAAGCCTATAGAACCTGAAGATTTGAAATTCAAATTTCAAAACCAAAAAAAAAAACTAGAAGTCTGAAAGTTGGAGAGATCCAAAAATCTTCAATTCAAAATTCAAAAGTTTTAGAGATCCCAACATCTGAAAAATTCAAAAATTCAAAGTCTAGAGATCCAGAAATCTGAAAATTCAAAATTCAAATTCAAAACTACTGAAAAACTACTGAAAATTCAAAACAATTTCTGTAGAAGTAGAGAGATACATAAACATTAGATCCTAGAGAGAAAACTCCTGAAAATTCAACAAAAATAGCCTAGAAATCCAAAAACCTACTATTTCATCCAGTTTCAGCAGCTGAAATTCACTCTCAAGTTCTAAAATTAGTTGTAATTCACCTGTTGAAGATCACTTTGAGTCATCAAAATTTAGTCCTAAGTTTCAGCTGAGTTTTGGTTGATTGAAGTTTGTTTTTGGAATTCTATTGCATCCTGTCCTTATTTACTGGGTTTTGATTTGGAATTGCTGGTTTCCTGCTAAAATTACACATATTATTCTATTGCTGCTTGGCTGATCTTCAACCTTTTCATTTTGTTCAAATTTCCAGGTACATTTTTTGCCTCAATTGATACCTGAAGGTTGAATCCAAATGTGTGTTCCAATTTGAAGATACATGCTGAAATATTACATGTTGTATTTTAGAAATTTTCTTCTTACTGTTTACTTCGATTTGGTTGTCTAGTATGTTTACATATATCTGTAATTTGCTTATAATATGTTAAATCAAGTTCCATATTTACAGGGCTTTTTTAATTCCAGCAGTTTGGCTTTGAAATCAGAAAAAATAACATTTCAGTATATTATGTTTTCTGAATTTGATGTTGCAATATAAGAGTTGATTACTTTAGTTAAATCATTGAATTCTATAAATGTTTGTAATAATTCATTAGCTAAACATGACCTGAATGTAAAAATTTGAATTTTAAATTAGCAGTTGTTGATTTGAATAGATCTAAATTGTTCCTTTGTTACCAAATCATTGAGTTCAGTTTTGAAATAAATTCAGTGGCTTTTAAATCCTATTAAGGTCCTCTTTAAATACTTTCATTAAAATACTTAGAAATCGGTACGTGCCATTTAGAAAATTTTCATGGCCTCCCGCAAAGTTATCAACACGTTAGCTGCATTAGGCATGATTTTTAATAAATCTACCTTCTTAAACTCGGGTGTGCATTTCATGTGACCCAAATCCAAATCCTAAAATATTGAATAAAATGTGTTTTGGATCCGGGTGCATTTCATGTGACGTGATCCAAAACCTCATTTTAAACAACGTTCAATATTCCTTAAAAATCAAGTAAAGGCGATAAATTATTTTAAATTGCACTATAAGATGAACATGTTTTAAAATCAGGTATTAGGCCAATTATGATAGTTTAAGCGATCGTGCTAGAACCATGGGATCCAGGGGTGCCTAATACCTTCCCCCGGGTCAACAGAATTCCTTATTCAGAATTTCTGGTTCGCAAACTTCATTTGGAAAGTCGAAAATTTCCTCGATTTTGGACTCAAGAAAAACCGGTGACTTGGGACACCAAAAGCCAAACCTATCCCAAGTGGCGACTCTGATTATTAAATAATCTCATTTCGAATAATGTCAATTAAAGTGGAAAAACTTCCTTATACACTATCCTCTGGGGTGGTGTGGTTAAAAGGAGGTGTGACAAGTACAATATTTCTATACAGCTGTCTGTCCTTTTTCTTTCCCAATTCCAGCATTTTATGCTAAGGATAGGGACAGCTGTGATGTTCTTAGAACATTCTGATATTTCACTCAATATAAAATCCCAATTTGCCCTTCTAAAGTCTGCTTGTTGCAGTTTTACCTAAACTTTTTTTTTGGTTCAGTCAAGTCCCTAAGGTTTCTAATTGTTGGAAAATTAGGACTAACATCCTAGGGCCAAAACCAGTACAAACAAAAATATCAAAGAAGAGGATGTTTGATCAAATAAACTTTAAACGAAAGATGAACTTAATTTGCATGAACAGAATCTGAAATATGAAACAAATTCAAGAGAAATCATTTCACCCTAATTCGACACAGGAAATGAAACAAACAAAGATGAAAGCCCTAAAACTAATATTATCAAGAATTTCAAAAGGAGAGATTATTGATCCTACTTCGAGTTCTGAAACTGACAAGTAAAGACAAAGAAAGAAAAATCAAACATGCAGCCTCAAATCAGAAGTTGGCAATCGAAGAAAAACAAACCTCAATCGCGAATAAACTGACCTAATTATCCTAAAGTGCATCGCACTATTTTAATGGAAACAAACTAACTAAATAACTAAAATAAACAAGAAGTGATACCTAAATGATAATACTGAAATACGAAACAGTTGACTAATGGGAAGTTAGAGCATAAATAACCTATTATTCTTTAGGCCGCCAAGACTTGAACAAATGGGGTGAATCAACATACTGACCAAACCATACGCAAAGAACTACACGTTAAAAAAATGAGATGAAGATGATACTCAGAAAAAGGAAAAGAAGGTAGGAAAGCAAAGAGAATTACCTAAACAAATCAAATAGGTCTTCAAAATGGCACTGGATTGATTGCGGGGTCTAAATCTTCCGAAATGAACCAAAATTAATGCTAATCAGTTGTTCTTACCAAGAACAAACTGACTAGCATACATTTCGGACTACTTCGAGCCTTGAAACCAAATCAACTAGAGATTTCTGAATTTTTCGTAGATTTGAAATTTGGGTTTTTTGGGAGGGGTATTTTGGAAATCAATGGTGAAACCATGATGAGGGAAGGTCGAGGATGATGGGGTGTGATTTTGAGGTAATTTGGGAAAGTTAGGGTTTTGACCGGATTTTCGATCTAAGATTTGAAACAATCTAAAGGGATTCGAGAGGAGCTAGTCGGAGATTGGGAAGGGGAGGTCATGAGGATTCTGGGGTGTGAAGATGGGGGTGATTGGAGCATCGCCGCCGGCAGAAGCAATTTCCGGCGGGCGGTTTATGGCGGAGGCGATGAGGGAAGATAGGGTCGGCTAGGGTTTGGTCTCAGGGAAAATGAGAGATGAAGTGAGAGGGGTCTAATGGGGGGTCGACTCTTCGGACAGTAATATAGTAAAGTACCAACCAGTTCCAGGCCGTTGTATTGATAATATCCAAAGGCTAAGATTAATTTGGGGTAAAACGGGGTCGTTTAGGGGTCATCTGGGGTGGGCCGGGTAAATCAATTTTTGGGTATGGTTATTTGGACGGGTTAGGGGTGGATAATTGATTTGGGCTAGGGAATTTCAGAAGATTGGCCCAAAATCTGATCCCTTTCATTTCTTTTTCCTTTTATCTTCAAAATTCTTCTCTTTTTTTTTTTCTTTTTTTTCTTTTTTTTTCTTTTTTTATTAATTAAAAATACTAATAATTAAAAATACTAAATTACATATAATGTGAGATTTAAACTAATTAATTAAACAAAATTATAAAAGCTACTTAATCCTAAATTAAAAGAGAAAAATCAATAAAAAGGAAAAATGTAGAAAATGGCCATTTTGTGATTTTTATTCTTAATAAAGCAAATAATTAATCAATTAATCCTAAAATAATAAAATAAATTCTAAATGCAATGCATGATATTTTTGGTATTTTTATAATTTAAATAAACTTAAACATACATAGAAATGCAAATAATTAAATAAAAATCCTACAAAATCCCTAAAATAGCAAATAATTAAAGGAAGAAAGCTAATTATTGGAATTCTGTATGAGTAATCCATGTGGGAAAAAAATCACGTGCTCACAATGTACACCTAAAGCTACACCGTTAGTTTGTCGGAAATGGCGAAAATTTTATCACGCCCAACTCTAGTCCTAAAAAGGATGAGCGGTCGCTGCAAATATATTCCGGTCTAAAAGTCCAAAGTCGAATCCCACCGAAAATTAAGGCTTAGCTATAGCTATTTAATATCACTAAGAAGAGAAGTTTGAAAAATTCCTAAATTATAAAGATTGAGATTTATATTTCTAACTAATTAACTAGCAAATACTACAAAGCAATAAAATTATCAACTAGTGAGACAAAGGATTCGAGACTAAATTAAGGAGGTGTAGAGTTATGATTTTCCCAATTATCGGAATCTTTCTCGCTATGTTCCCTACAATTTCGCCTATGTAATCTCTACTGCTCGTGAGCACTTTAGGTTTCGTAATTCTCTCTCGAGCAACTACAACAATTTACTAGAAATATTCTCTCGATTTGCGCTAGTTGGCTTCATCTAAATGCTCACTATGACAACGTCAAGGCTTTGTTATTTCTAAACCTACCTTTAAACCCACTATATTGATTTCTTATATACGAAGGAGTGACGTTGTTCAAAAACCACCTAAATATGTACCCTTTCTCATGAAACATATAATAAATAGGCAGAGTCAACCGATGGTCATTCAATCAACTGAAATAAATACGTAGTTGAACAAATAAAAAAATTCAAAGAGCAAATTATATTAAAATATAACAAGAATTCATCCTCCAAGAGGTTCCATCAAAACTAAAGATAATAAATTAGCTATTCATAAAAGTATGTGAAAATAAAATACTAAAATTCATAACCAACAATAGAAAACAAGAGGAAGAAAGGAAAAACTCATGGTTGAATCATCCTCCTTGCTCCTCGTGTATTCTTACCTCCTTAGGTCAAATCCCCAGTCTCCTTAGCCTCCTAAGGTCTAAATTATGTCAAAAGTATGTCAAAGGTGCTCAAAATATTATTTTTCCATGTATATATACCAAGCAGGGTCGTACCCAAATAGTTATACCTTCTACTACACAAAGGTGCTCAAAATATTATTTTTTCATGTATATATACCAAGCAGGGTCGTACCCAAATAGTTATACCTACTCGATTTTTTTAGTTCTTAACTATCATCCGTTGATCCTCGAACACGATCATGACTTAATTCCTTAGGCATTTACTCAGACTTCAAACTTTCAAATCACTTGAATTCATTTCATAATATCTACATAGCTCGGAATCACTCCTACAATGTATAAAACACACAAGTAATGCAAAACACTAGTAATTAATGCCCAAACTCAACTGAAGCGCAGTGAATTGAAATGTAATAAACGACTAAAATACGCAATTATAGTCTATTATCAACACCTCACACTTAAAAGATTTCTTGTCCTCGAGCAATCAAACTACACTTCATATAGACACGACCTTTTTAAGAAATTCTTTTAACTCATCACACCAATAATATATAAAATAAACTAAGCACAAAAGCGTAACATATTCACCTCAAGATTTGACTCACAAATACCACACATTATTCACAACTCACCCACTTAATCTAACATAGATGTCAAGGATTATCTTTCCTTCATGAATCAAGTGCCCTCACGCAACAAGAGATAGTACTTCCACATAATAAATTTCAAGAACACTTAAGAACTCAAGATAGAAAGAATTTATTCACTCTGAGAAATAACATTCATATGCTAAAAAAGATGCACCATAGGCTTGCCCATAGTGTAATACTCTCCTAATAAAACTCATTTAGTCTAAGATCAAGTAGGACTTTATTCGTTTGTAACGTAGGCTGCGAATGGGTGGGATGCATTTGGATATAAGAGTGACTACACCTCCCTGAACACCATAATATATTTACTTTAACATTCAAGCACATGCTTATGTCAAATCAAAACTCCACATTCAGATCAATGAATATTACCCCATACTTTTTTAAGCACAACTACATCAAGAGTTACCATTTCTGAATGAATATCTGTACACAATACAACTAATTTTTTTATTTTTTTTATTTTTCAATTTAAGTGGCTCTTACTCTTTCAAATCAGTGTACCTTTCTTCTTATTTATTAGTTTCACTCAAAATCCAAACCAACCACCCCACACTTTTAACTTTTACAACGTTCATATCAATTCAAGTGCTCATGAGAGGTGAACATGTTCAAATAGATGGTTAATTCAAAAAGTTGGGTAATACGTGTAATGTGGTTGCCAAAGAAACAAGATTAATAGGCTCAAAGGGATTAACTGCGATACATAACAATAAGGCGAGTAAAATATACATATCTGGCTCAACAAAGAAACGTCTATATCAATTTCAAGAGTCAACAAAACTACTATTTCGATTTGCAAACACACGGGGCAAGTTCTAGATATCAAACGCAATGCACAAAATAATACAAAAGCTTACACACACATGGCACATGACTCACTCAAGATTGGTTCATCAAGACATTTTAGTCAAAGCAGTTAAGCAAAGTTAAGCTTATACAATATTAAGTTACTTATGCAAGAGTCAAAAAATGAGCCTAAGAGTCACAACCAATGTACTCACTATTCTCAAGGCATAACAAAGTCAAGAGATATTGTCTCAGTTCAATTCATCTCACACTGGCTCTTGTTCCTAAAAAAAACTAACTACACCCGGTTCAAACAAAACCCTTGAAAAAGAACCGCAGCACAAAGAAAAATCAAGAGGTAATTGCTACACTACCTAAGAAAAAAATCTTTTTATCTCTTTTCTTTAGACTTAAATCCCCCAAGAAAATTGTCTAATAGATCAATCATCGGGATAAGTCTAATATTTTTTAAAAATATATTATTCAATTAAATTAACACAACTAAACTAGCATAGAAAGTCACATGGACAATATCCTCACCCCATACTTAAAATTGTGCATTGTCCTCAATGCACATCATAACTATAATAGGGTAAAAGAAACTCCCTGGTGGGCCAAAGGCCGAAGCACTAGCAGCTCATGGGATACTCAAACTTATCTCAAGCTTGGCTCTTCGTGCGGGTACCTCACACTTAGTTCCAACCTTCTGGTTTGTTGTTGAATCCGTCCAATAGCTTTGCTTTTCATACTCCTAGAAAATCATAAATCGACACTACAAACATAATACAATTAAAGAAATTAAAAAAAGCAATAAAGTTGGGTTGCCTCCCAACAAGCGATTGATTTAATGCCGCGGTACGACGCGAATCACTTTTTTGCCTCCACCTCGAGCTTATGAATTGAACCCCAAGTTTAGATTCAAGCTTATGATTATGCTCATGGGGTAGTGGAACGAATCTAACTGGCCCACGAAAGCAATATAGTATTCTGCACTTCTTGGCCTTTAGATGAGGTGTGTAATTCCGATTTTTCGGCAAGAAGAATTCCAGAATATATGCACCTTGTTCCTCATTCCTTGACTCTTCAATTGGCTCGGATGACTCTATTTCCATATCATCATCCAAACACAATGTCGAAAAATACTTGGAGTGTGGACCAATGTGCTCAACTACATGAACCTTGGGATTGTCAACATCCTCAATACCAATGACACTAGAGTCAACTAAATATGTATCCTCCATATCCTTGTTTGACTTTAGTACCTCTTCTACAACATCATCATCCTTAAATTATCGTTTGATTAATTGTTGGTATTCTACCATGGACCCCTCTAGTGGTACCTCAATTTCTGTCTCTAATGCACATTTCTCCTGCCTACTATTCTTAGTAATACATGTTGGTAATTAAATGCTTCAACTAGTTGACTCATTTTTGTCTCCACGTTGCGAATAGTAGCATCTTTTTGTATGTGTCGTTATTTCTCATTATTTTGTTCTACAAGGCATCTGAGCATATCCTTGATATCTTTCAGGTCATCATCCTTGGGTTCTTTGTTACTATTAGCTTCACAAGAAAAAGAAGAACCATCAAAATAAAGTGTTGGGGGAAGATAAGAAATATAAGCACAACCATGAAATTGATCATCTTGACCACCACACATATCACATACATTCCACACATAAGATTGAGTTGGTGCACATATCTCGCTATCGGGAATATTTTAACTATTTTTCCCAAGTGGTTTTCGCCACAATTCACACAAAGAATATCAACAGTGGAATTACCAACATCAAAACTCCTATAATTCCAGGATGTCATGTTTCTCAAATTAATAAGTAAAACAAAAATAAAAAAAATCAAATATAACAAAAAAAATAAAAGTTCAAACTTGCAACCTAGCTATATGTACACCTACAACAACACTTTTAGTTTCGACAATGGCACCATTTGATCACACCAAACTCTAGTCCTAAAAAGGATAAACGGTCACTGCAAATATAATCCGGTCTAAAATTCCAAAGTGGAATCTCATAGAGAACTAAGGCTTAACTATAGTTATTAATATCACTAAGAAGATAAGTTTGGACAATTACTAAATTATAAAGATTGAGATTTATATTTCTAACTAATTAACTAGCAAATACTACAAAGCGGTAAAATTATCAACGAACCAGACAAATAGGGTTGGAGACTAAGTTAAGGAGGTCTAGAGTTATGATTTTCCCAATTGTCGGAATCTTTCCCGCTGTGTTCCCCACAATTTCGTCTACGTATTCTCTACTAATCGTGAGCACTTTAGGTGCCGTAATTCTCTCTCGAGCAACTACAATAATTTACTAGACATATTCTCTCGAACTACGCTAGTTGGCTCCATCTAACCGCTCACTATAACCACGTCAAGGATTTGTTATTTCTAAACCTACCTGTAAACCCATTGTATTGATTTCTCACATACGTTAGGAGTGACGTTGTTCAAAAACCACTTAAATATGTATCATTTCTCAAGCAATACATAATAAATAGGCAGATTCAATCGATGTCTATTCAATCAACTGAAATAAACACGTAGTTGAACAAAAAGATAAATTCAAAGGCTATATTATATTAAAACATAACAAGAATTCATCCTCCAACAGGTTCCATCAAAACTCTAGATAATAAATTAGCTATTCATAAAAGTATGTGAAAATACAATACAAAATTCAAAACCAACAATAGAAAACAAGAGGAAGAAAGGAAAAACTCGTGGTTGAATCTTCCTCCTTGCTCCTCGTGCATTCTTGCCTCCTTAGGTCGAATCCCTGGTCTCCTTATCCTTCTTAGGTCTAAATTATGTCAAAAGTATGTCAAACGTGCTCAAAATACAGTTTTCCATGTATGTATACCAAGTAGGGTCGGTTCCAAACAATTATACTTTCTCGTACGCAAAAAAGGACATCTTTTCTAGGTCAGGACATCCGCGGTCGCAGATTTGGTCGCGGATTTTGGCCAGTTTCTGCCTCTCATCCGCCGCTAGAGCGCGACCGCGCACTTGTCGCCCATTTTTCACCCTGTTCTCTTTGAAATTTGCAAAACGTAAACATGAAAGTTGTAGCCCTTTAAATTATCTTTCCAACCATATATTGTGGAGATGAAATGGAGTTATTAGCAAAAAGTTATGTGCATTTTACTAAACGGTGCATAATATGCCTACTCGATTCTTCATTCATTCTTAACTATCATCCGTTGATCCCCGAATACGATCCCTACCAAATTCCTTGTGCTTTTACTTAGATTTCAAAGCTTCAAATCACTTGAATTCATTCCATAATATCTACATAGCTTGGAATCAGTCCTACAAGTCATAAAACACACAATTAGTGCAAAACACTAGCGATTAAAGCTCAAACTCAACTGGAGTGCAGTGAATTGGAATGTAATAATCGACTAAAATACTCAATTATAACCTATCATCAAAAAGATACACCAACTTTTTTAAGTCTGGACACTATTTGCAAGACATACAATAATTTTTGTACAAAAGTTATGCCATTATTAGTTAATACCACCAATCAAATACCGGATAAAATTAGTTTCATTGTTAAACTAGCATAATCTATCTAATCCATGTAACCATCAAATTTACCAATGTTCGTAATGGGAGGTGAAACCTCTGAACATTTTAGCATCTATACTCATAGTTGGTTGGCATGATACTGTTTTACAAACATGGTTAAGATTTGGTATTTTCCCAAATTTAATTAAGTCAAAATCATTTTAAAAAATCCAACATAACTGGTCTAGTTTGGAAAATGAAAAAATTGAAACAACCGTATCTATGTACATAAAGTTAAAAATAGATAGTGGTTAACCAACTAATTAAAGTCATATAGTAGGTTAAAATATCATATATACAGATTAACAGTCTTGTTATTAAAAATAGTTGTATCAAATTATTTGTCATTTTAGAAGTTCAAGATGTAATTGATTTTTCTTTTCCTTTTTTACCTTAGTAATAATTGTTTTAGTAATAATTGTTTTTGAAGATGGAGATAATACCTCAATAGGATAAATATTCAATGAATAGAAATTTTATGTTAAGAAATAAATAAGGATATAATAATATAATTTATTTTCTAATTAATATTTCTTAAGGACGTATAAAAAATACGATAATAATATGACACAGAGCGAGTACATACATACACATAGAAATGTGTGCGCATGCGCACGTGCCTGTGCCTTCATTAATGTAATTTTGTATAAAAAGTCATATAGTTTGCGACTTCCGAAGTTTTGGTTATAGTGAAACCTTTGATGCACAAGTAAAGAAATACTAGATGGGCGGTGCCCGTGCAATGCATGGGCCTATGCCCGACACTATTGTTTGTGTGTACATCGACAAGATTAATTTAAAAAGTTCAACACCGAGAAAAGATTTTCATACTTATTTGAAGTGTTTCATAGGATCACCAGAAAGGAAGCACTACTATCAAGTTGATTCAATATGCACAACATGTTAAACACTTCATAGTTTTTTCATGCATTTTGGAACAAAGTTCTAGAAGATACACTGTGACATGTGAGTGATGAGTTGTTTGCGGCAATCCTAACTTTCAGTGACCAATCCGACCTCTAAGAAAAAGCTATCCTTTTTCTCCAAGCTCCGAGAGATCATCTTTTACCTTGCTTGGCTGACACACACTGATATAACAGTTACAAGTATGACATTGGCATCTTTGTGAAGTCTAAAGAAAAACTTCTTATGCAAATGACATACATCTGCAGGCACTTGATTTATCATTGTTGCTGAATTGAATGTGGAGGATGCTGTCTAAGGAGGAGTCCTTAACTGATTGATAAGTACCTGGAACTGAAAGATGATTACTCTCATCCTTGAAAGGTGGGGTAAAGAGAACTATCAAAAGAGAGATGATATGCCTATATGTAAGTTGGAAAAGCATTTTATTATCCCAAGGGATCCCACTAAACAGATACATGGTACTTGTAATATACTTTTCAATAGCTACAAATGGGACAAATAGAAATCTGCAGAAAACCCTTTATAAACTCAAACATTGTAAAAGGAGAATGAATATTTGTCACGGAAAAAGAGGGGACCTATGAACAACCTGGATCTGAGTAATATTAAACCAACTTTCAATGTTGTATGACATTATTGCACTCAACAGAAAAGAAAATTTTCTGTAAATGATAGAAAACATTGAGTTGGCATCTTCATAAAAATATGAGTTGATTCACTCTTTTCAAGTGCACCAGCAAGTATAAACCACGAATGCATACTTTCACACTATGAATGTGAATGGTATCACTAATGCTTATATATATATTGAAGACTTCGGCAATCAATGTTACTTACTGGTGTCACCGGTAGCTCTGTGCCAGCAACAATAGTTGTGACTCCTTATATTCCAGATACGTACACTTCAGTTTCACCTTATTCTCAATGACCGCTTGATAGTAGATCTGAAAATATCAATTTAATGCGAATAAATCAAAATGCATCTTTCACTACAATGTTTTTCACTGAGTAACCAAGTAATTTGCAGATGGAAAAGAAACAAAGAGGTAAGAACCCCAAATAATGATAATATCCCATCATCAAGACTTATCCACCAGGGTAGAATCAGCATTTACTAAAACGCACACACATGAAATATAGTGCTCGTAATCCATAGGTCTATGTTTTAAGAGTCCAACAAGGGCTTAACAAGAAAATAATTGAGGCTCAACTCTGTTTCTTACAAGGCCAAGAGAGGTAAACCACGCCATGGCTGCAAAAGAACCTGTCGCATGTGATAGAAAAGCCTCAAATCACATACCATCGCGGGTTTACCACGCCAAGATAAGGGTTTGATTGTCTCTGTGTCCAAATAATTTTATAGCTCAGGAAAACAAATACCATTATTGCCTCTTCAAGATTCCTCTTTGAAAGAAAGATCAAACTAACCATTAAACTCTTTAGCTAAATCGAGAATTCCCTCAAGAAGCAATTATTTTTCAAGA
>MU751081.1:52158-67931 GCA_026770625.1 Nicotiana glauca | reverse complement strand
ACCATTATTTCAGACTTTGACTTAAATAGTTTTATCTTTACTTGTTTAAATAATTGGGGTAATTGTTATAAATGGTCGGGCTTGCCTAGTAGTGTGCTGGGCGCCATCGCGACCGGGTTTGGGTCGTGACATGAATGGCTCCAGAATTTCTTGGAAGATATTTCGTTTCGGCCCAAACCTTTGGCACCTATATGTATACATTGTGATAGTCAAGCGGCAATAGGTAGGGCATGGAGCATTATGTATAATAAAAAATCTCGATGGAGACACAATACCATTAGACAACTATTCTCTAGTGGTGTTATCACAATTGACTATGTAAAGTCAAGAGATAACGTGTCGGATCCACTTACAAAAGGACTATCTAGAGAGGCAGTTGAAAGATCATCAAAGGGAATGGGGTTAAAGGCCTAGGACAAGTCATCATGGCGGTAACTCTACCTAGCAGACTGGAGATCCCAAGAGCTAGGTTCAAAGAGATCAAACAAAGTTATGAATGAAGGTTCAACATTGTCAACTAACTCAACCCATTCTCGTGATGAAGACAATGTTCAAAAACGAGGTAAAGCGTTAAGGCTTTTTTGATGAGTCAATAAAGCTTAAAGATTTTTAATGATTTGCTAAGTTTGGCAGGATATGACCAGATAGTGTGTCTTTAAGATTACATGTTTAGGAATCACCTATGTGAGTGTGAAGTGTAAGCCGCTTCAAGGAGAATGAAAGTAAAGGCCCATTCTCTAAGCACTCATGAAACCAGGAGGTGTTCATGGCTGAAACGAACACAACCGTGAGAACCATAGATGGTTAAGGACTGATTGTGTGACTTATATTGTCTAGGTATACAATAAAGCTCGACGGTTCAAAGATATCAAATCTACCAATTGACCGAGTATATCCGATATAATTCACTACGGAAAGTTCAAAGGGAGACCTACTTATCTAGATGCAATCAATTCTTGTTTGTAAAACACACACACGTCCGTGCATTCCTTTAAGTTTATAGTGATTCCCCATTCATGTGGGGGATTGTTGGGTTTGTTATTTAATAAATAATAACAAAAGAGGTGTGAATGAAAAATGGTGGGAAAAGAAATGGAGGAATGACCCGCGACCCGATCCGGTCTAGCACGTTTTTCTTTCCCGGATTAATTTAAATTCGTTTTAAATTTCCCGCAAAAATTTCCAACAACCATGGCTGTTCTGAAACAGTGTCACACCTGTTCCAACAGCCATGACTATTCTGAAAGGTTACAAACTTCTTTAGAGGGTCACACCTATTCCAACAGCCATGACTATTCTGAAAGGTTGCAAACCTCTTCAGAGGGTCACAGCTGTTCCAACAGCCATGACTATTCTAAAAGGTTGCAAACCTCTTCAGAAACATCACCATGTTAGCTACAAATAGACCTTCAAGTCCCAGAATATTTACTTACGAAATTTTCTGAATCTTCTTCTTCTTCTTCTGCACAAAATATTCCAATGTGTTTTACGACCATCGAGTGGTTCGCCGATCACCAGAGTTTTAGGTACCGATGCACTAGTGAGTTAAATCGTTCTATCCTAGGAGGATATATTTCAAAACCTCGGGTACTTTAGGGGAATAATTTCCTTAAGGACACACTGTGTATTCAGTGGGCTCGATTTGTTCCTACAACGTCGTTTTAAAAATTATTTTGAAGTTCGAATATTATTTTTCAGAATTGTTTCTACTAACTTTCTGTTTTATTTTTCAGAAAGATTACTGTTTTATTTACTTACAGCAATACAAATAATTAACAGTTCCATTATGTCACACTGTTGATTTATATTGGTTTCTTGGTGCTTCATGGTACACAATGGTTGGTCTCGCTATATAGATTTAACTGGTAATGTTTCATACTCCGCTTCGATGTCCATTTTGCTTTGATCCTCAGGTATTGCATCTTTTAATTTGCCAACCTGATGTATCAAGTAATATACGGAGAATCGAACTATTGATTTAAATTCCCGACCTTCAGAACATGGGAAGCTTTTTTTATTTTATTTTTTATTTTTAACATTAAAAAAAAAAAAAAAACATCGGTCGGTGGAGTTCAGGTTAAGTTTTTGTCTAGTCTTGCGGACAGCAGTTAATGAAGCTCTTGTAAATTGGCTTTCCAAAGTTTCTTTCTGTCATGGATATTGATATCATCACTGACAAAATTATGAGGAATAATCAGGTTTTCCAATTGATAAGTGATAGCTACTTTTTGAAGGAATATTCCAATGATCTATCTCTCTCTTACATTATTGTTATTGATACGTATAGTTGCCTACTTGTATACAGTAGAAATAGATTTCGGTTTTCGATGAAAAAAGTGATATCACGTCAGAATGTTAGAACGTTGAGCTCGGGAGTCGAAGTTCCTTTCCGAGGTCATGATCGATAACACTTCTGACGTGATATGAGATGAAGTGTTATATAGGGATTAGTTGTTGGCCTTTAGGAAACAAACACAGTATAGCCTTTTTTGTTACACGCGGAGGAGCGGTTAAACTTAAGTTCATAGGACTAATTTTGTTTCCTAATTTTGTTTTCCCAGGTAATTCCACGTCCCAACATCATTACCGTATAATTGTTTCTTCTTTGTAGCAAAACGATAATAATCACCAAAATAAACTATTTAGCCTACAATCTTTAGTTAAGAATGTAATAAAGTAAATAGAGACTAATTTCTTGGGAGAAAAGAAAAGAGTTAGTTAATTTTAGTAAAGGAAATTTTTATATAGGAGTAATATTTTTAGATTAATGCTGAAAATAAAAAATTCACACCCAATGGCCATGGAACTTTATTAGCTAAAGCCTTAAATTTATCGTATAAATATAACATAATTAATAATATATCAAGTCCAAGCAAATCCATTTTCATCGAAAATAATAATTTTTTTACGTTACATTGAGAAAAATCTCTTATTCCAATGCCAAAGTTAAAAGAAAGGGGTCAAAATACAAAATTGACTGGTAGACATAAAATTAACTGCATTTGCTAGTAAAAAAGATATATAAAATATGTGTATTATATGTATTTAATACTTATATATACAAAAGAATTTTCGAATATTCTTTTGTATATATATGTATTATATACATGTAATATGCATATTTTATGTTATTCATTATATTGACTACTCCACCCATTCCAATTTATGTGAACCTATTTTTTTATCTGTTCCAAAAAGAATGACCCCTTTCTAAATTTGGAAACAATTTAGCTTAAACTCCTAATTCTATCCTTAATGAGAAGTTTTTATAATTACATAAATACTCTGGATCCCATTTTGACTTGTTTATGACCACAAATTTCAAAAGTCTTCATTTTTACTCCAAAAGTAAGCTCTTTCAATTATTTTTCTGATTATTTGAATTTCTTCTACGATCACAGACTTCAATATGATACTCTACGATTCTTCACATTTGTAATTCAAACCAGAAAATTCAAAGAATCAGTAATATAATTGAGTGAAGTAAGCTCTCAATTATTCTTCTGATTCTTCGAATTTTCTAGTTTGATCTTAATGCTTTAATCTGTGTTAATCTCTAATTTTCTCAATGCGTTAATTTGTGATTAATTATATTATATGTCTTCTTGTTTGTAATTCAGATCGTAACTAATAAAATCAGCATTGTTCTGACTTTATTATAAATTTTATATAAAAAACTACACAGTCTCCAGCATATAGTATTAGAGGTATATTGGAATATCTGAATGATGCATAGATTATGCTGGAAGTATCTGTGATTACACATCCATAATACTGGAGATATTTTTAATTCAAAACCACAAAAAATAATATAAAATTATGCAGAACAAAATGCCAGTTATCATACTTAATAGTTAGTCCTATTAAGGAATTGCAACAGATTTTCTGTGAGCATCTTGCCTTTTTGCTAATTATCATACTAAAACCAATAAACCATAACAAGTAGGACTAGGGGCTAAGATACAAACTTCAATCTCTTACTAAAGCAAAGTCTTTATAATAGCATCTGATGACAAACATAACTTTTCTAAATAGTAGCAATTGGAAAGAAAACTGATACAGAAGATCCATTCAGCCAAAACTTTCCAGAGGGTACATGATGCACATCATTCTCTCGAACGCTAATCAGTTTTTCAAAATCTCTCAATACTTGCACATCGTCGTTAAATTCAACTGTCTTTGCCATCTTTTCTGTAGCATTCCTTTCAGCTTCTCTATGTTTCTGCAACTTTAACTTCTTTGCCGCTTCAATCCTTTTTGCAACCGTTTAATCTTGCAATTTTAACTTTGCATCTTGTTCAATCCTGGCTTTCTCGTCACATTGCTGCAAAACCCCATTTCTGCCCGTAGCTCGAACAACCGCCTTAACTGGTAGTGCTAGTGCCCGACCCAAATCACTATCGGAAAACTTGTCTAAATCATCAACTTTAGTACTACGACTTAGTTTTTATTTTTTATTGGTAGAGCACAATGCAATATCATCTTGTTTTACTGACGTCGATCTTGAATCTTGAGTTTTCACAATCCTCTTGAATTTGCATGTACTCTGTGTTGCGGAAGCCAAATGTATATAGTGTGAATGAGTCACAACTACTATACCAAAAAATTATGACAGCCACCAAATAATAAATAAGACAATAATGCAACAATAAAAGGAACACCAGAATTTACGAGGTTCGGCCAATTTTGCCTACTCCTCAGGCACAACAATATTTTATTCCACTCCAAAAATACAAGTGAAATAATACTAAAGAGAGATGATACAAATACCTTAAGAAGATAGGAAGGCAAATGAGAGGTGTGTTTAAATCCTAAATATTAGACCTTCTTTTATAGGGTGAAGTACCAACCCGATTTACTTCCCAACCGATGTGGGATATTGACATTTCAATAAATCTCCACCTTGGCAAAATTCCACATCTTCAATTTTTTCTTAATAACAAATTTTGGTTGTGTCTTCATATTCAATATTCAGTGTTCAACAATGTTGAAACTTGACCGCAGTCACCACTTTTGTCAGCATATCAGCAGGATTCTCTGTAGTATGAATTTTCTTCACCGTGACTCCACCTTCTTCTATGATTTCTCGTACGAAATAATACCGAACATCAATGTGCTTCGTCCTTGCATGATAAACTTGGTTCTTCTCTAATTGAATAGCACTTTGACTATCACAAAAAATTATGATACTTTTTTGTTCAACATCAAGCTCTTTTAGCAACCCGTGAAACTAAATTGCCTCATTCACAGACTCTGTAATAACCATGTACTCTGCCTCTGTTGTAGACAGAGCAACTGTTGACTGCAAAGTAGACTTCCAACTAACTGGTGCCTTTGCAAAAGTAAATACATAACCAGTAGTTGATTTTCGTTTGTCCAGATCACCTGCAAAATCTTAGTCATAATGTCCAGCTACATACTGATTGCCTTCCTGCTCAAAAACTAACCCAACATCTACAGTATTATGAATATAATGTAGAATCCACTTCACAGCTTGCCTATGCTCCTTTCCTGGATTATGCATATATCTGCTAATATCTCGAACAGCTTGTGAGATGTCAGGTCTCGTGCAGACCATTGCATACATCAAACTACCAACAACATTTGATACCTTAGACATATACTCCCGCTCAGCTTCATCTTTTGGCGAGATAGTAGTACTTAGCTTAAAATGGGGATCAAGTGGAGTACTAACTGGCTTAGTCTTGTCATCTATACCAAAACGTTGTAGTACTCCCTTCAAATATTCTTTTAAGATAAATAGAGTTTCTTTGAATGTCTATCTCTTATTATCTCCATGCCAAGAATTTTCTTTGCCTCACCCAAATCCTTCATCTCGAACTCCTTCTTCAGTTGAATCTTCAACTTATCAATTTCTTCAAAATTCTTGGAAGCTATTAACATATCATCAACATATAGGAGAAAATAGACAAAGGAACTATCTTTAAGCTTGTGCACATACACACAATGATCGTATTTGCTTCTTTTGTACCCTTGCCGCAACATAAACTTATCAAATCGCTTGTACCATTGTCTAGAAGATTGTTTCAATCCGTACAATAATTATTCAAGTTTGCACACCATATTTTCGTTTTCAGCAACTTTGATCCTTCTGGCTGAGTCATGTAGATTTCCTCCTCCAAGTTTCTATGTAAAAATGCAGTTTTTACATCCATCTGAACTAGTTCCAAATCCAACTGTGCTACCAAAACCAACATAATTCTAATGGAGGAATATTTTACAACAGGAGAAAACACTTCATTGTAATCAATTCCCTCCTTTTGAGCATATTCTTTGGCCGCCAATCTTGCTTTGTAGTGAACATCTTCTTGGTTAGGAAATCCTTCTTTCTTTGCAAATACCCATTTGCACCCAATTGCTTTCTTTCCCTTCGGGAGATTGGCCAATCTCCATGTATGATTCTGATGAAGGGACTGTATTTCATCATTCATGGCAATCCTCCACTTATCTTCTTCTGAACTTTGGATTGCGTCTTTATAAGTGGTAGGAACATCATCAGCTACAATTGAGGCGGCACAAGCCATCGTCTCTATGAGACGAACATATTTCGTTATTGTCCATTTTGGCCTGCTGGTTGCTATTGATTCAAGTTGTTGTTGAGGTTCCTGAGTTGGAATCTCCTCTACTGGCTCTCCTTCCAGAGGATAATCTTCATTTGTTTCCTCCTCTGCTTCTTGTGTAGGAAAAATAAATTTTCCCTCAAACTCCACCTGCTTAGAAGCACCATCATCTTGTTTGGTATCTTCATTTGTTACCTTATTTACCATAGCAGATTCATCGAAGGTAACATCCCTGTTGAATATTACTTTCTTTGTCATAGCATTAAGCGGTATCCTTTGACTCTAGAAGTAATCCCCATAAAAATAGTCTTCTTTGCCCTTGGATCCAATTTTGACTCTGTCACATGATAATATGCAGTTGAGCCAAACACGTGCAAAGAGTCATAATCTACAGCAGGCTTTCCATACGATTTTTCAAATGGTGTCTTGCCATCAATAGCAGCAGATGGTAGATGATTAATGAGGTGGCATGCATATGTAACTGCCTCAGCCCAAAATTCTTTGCCCAAGCCAGCTTTGGACAACATACACTGTACCAAAATTCTTCCCTTCTTTGTCCTCGTTTGATTTTGAGGACAACCCCTCACAACTAGTTCTTCTCCTTCTCCGCCCTTCTGTTTTTCTCCCTTTCTTTGTTCATAGTTTTACAAAGCCGAACAAATTTCTCTGAGAGAAACTTCATCATTTCCATAGAGTAGATTAGTTTCAAGGTGCTCATACTGATCAGAAAGTGATATCAACAACATCAAGGACAAGTCACCATCATCAAAATTTGTATCCATATTTTGCAAATCTGTGACCAAATTGAAACTGGTGATATGTTCATTCATCGTGGTACCAGGAACATAGGTGAAGTGAAACAATCTCTTCTTCATGTACAATTTATTTTGACTGTTTTTTTTTTAAAAATTTATCCTCCAGTGCTTTCCATAATTTACTTGCAGAAGTTTTCTTTGTGTATGGATATTTCTGCTCTCTAGCAAGGTAGGATCGAATGATACCGCAAGCAACACGGTTGATAATTCTCCAATCTTCTTCTCCAATAATATCTGGTCTCTTTTCTTAAATAGCAAGATCTAGCCCTTGTTGAAAAAGGACATCTAGAACCTCGCCTTGCCACATCCCAAAATGTCCTGACCCGTCAAAAATTTCTACCGCAAATTTCGCATTTGACAGAATTCGTGTCATAAGTGAAGATGCCAATGATGACGTATTGTTGACACTTGATGTAGATTCTTCTTTTTTATTGTCTCCCATCTTTGATGCAAATATTATTTAATAGCTGATGACACAAATCAAGATTATTTCCTTTATGGTGTGGAAGATCAGACTAAGCTGCAACCACAGAGCATACTCAGACAGAACCTTGGCTCAGTTACTAAGATAAATCTTTTTTGATGTGGAAGATCAGACTATGCTACAACCACAGAGCATACTTAGACAGTACCTTGGCTCTAATACTAATTATTGTGAAAGCCAAATGTATATAGTGTGAATGAGTCACAACTACTATACCAAAAAATTATGATAGTCACCAAATAATAAATAAGATAATAAAGCAACAATAAAAGGAACACCAGAATTTACGAGATTCGGCCAATTTTGCCTACACCTCGGATACAACCAATATTTTATTCCACTCCGAAAATACAAATGAAATAATACTAAAAGACTTCTAAAAGGAACATCGGCAGAAGATGCAAATGCCTTAAAAAGATAAGAATACAAATGAGAGGTGTGTTTAAATCCTAAACATTAGGCCTTCTTTTATAGGGTGAAGTATCAACCCAATTTACTTCCCAACCGATGTGGGATATTGACATTTCAACACTCTAATCATCAAATCTATCAAATTCTTAGCATTACTTAATTCTTCCTCAAGATAAATCAAACTCCTTTTTTTTACTAGTGCCATTCTGCATTGTCCGAACTCCTGTTGCAAGTTTTGAATTCTGTTCGGAAGGCATCAATTTCTTGTCGCAACAATTGATCACGTCTTTAGTGTATTTTTTTTTCTACTATTCAAAAGGGAATGGATAATGGGCATATTCTGCCTTCTCATAGACATTGACAGTGGCATAGTGCTACTGCAATGTTTTATTGGTGGAGTGTAGGGAAACGGCAATGGAAATATAATTTGTGAATCAATACCCTAAACATATTCTTAACAAAATAGAGATGAAGTGTTAAGAAAATCAAAACCCTAAACATATGCTTAACAAATAGAGATGAAGTATTAATTACTTCATCTGTTCAAGTTTATGTGAACCTATTTCTTTTTTGGTCTGTTCCAAAAAGAATGAAACCTTTCTAAATTTGGTAACAATTTAGCTTAAACTTACAACTCTACCCTTACTAAGAAGCTTTTATAACCACACAAATACTCAGGGCCCCATTTGGACTTGTTTTGGACCACAAATTCGAAAAGTCTTCATTTTTTACTTAAACTCTGTGCCCAATTAAACAGGTTCACATAAATTGGAATAGAGGGAGTATATGCTTAACGTTTTTTTGTTAACACGCGGAGGATCGGTTAAACTTGAAGTTCTTGGGACTAAAGTTATACATCATTTGTTTCCTAAGTTTGTTTTCCCAGGTAATTCCATGCGCCAAGCCGATTGACTTATAACATCATTACAGTATAATTTTTCTTCTTTGTAGCAAAACGATAATAATGACAAAAATAAACTATTTAGCCTACAATCTTTAGTTAAGAATGTAATTAAGTAAATAGAGACTAATTTCTTGTAACGACCTGACCGGTCGTTTTGAGCATTGCACTTCGCTAGCCAGTTCACGGGCATGACTAGTCCCGTATGATGTATTAGGACTTATGTAACTCTTCGGTTTTGGTTTTCAGGTTAATTGGAACAGATATGGAAGAATGCTTCTCAGCTTGAAGCTTTAAATATTAAAGGTTTGACCAAGTTTTGACTTTTTAGTACTCGATCTCAGATTTGGAGTTTTATGATTCGATTAGTTCCGTTAGGAGATTTTGGACTTGGGAGCGCGTCCGGAATATGATTTGAAGGTACGTGGTAGAATTAGGCTTGAATTGGCGAAATTGAAATTTGGCGTTTCCCGGTCGGCAGTGGAAATTGTGATGTGTGTGCAAAATTTCAGTTTATTCGGATGAGGTTTGATGGGTTTCGACATCGTTTGCGGTATTCGGAAGTTTGTAAATCCTTACGCTTGAATCCGAGGGTGATTTGGTGTTTTGATATTATTCTGAGTGTTTCGAATGTTTGAATAAGTTTGAATGGTGTTATGTGACTTGTTGGCATGTTTGGTTGAGGTCCCGAGGGTCTCAGGTTGAATTTGGGTGGTTGACGGAAGGATTGGCATTAAGTTGGTGCTGCTGAAAATCTGTTGCTTCTGTCATATCCGCACCTGCGGATTGGGGACCGAAGGTGCGAGCTGGGAGCCACAGATGCGGACGCTGTGGAGTTTGGTGTATTCCACAGAAGCGGAAGATGAGCCACAGGTGTGCACCGTAGGTGCGATGGTGTGACCGCAGATGCGGAAAGTGGTTCATTAAGTGGGTTCCGCACCTGCGATAGAAATTTCGCAGGTGCAGTACCGCAAAAGTGGGAATTTGACCGCAGGTGCGGTTTTGCTGCGCAGAAAACTCCAGCTCGAGGTTTCTTCTTCATTTTTTCGATTTCGGGCTTGAAGAACTCGGGGGAGAGACGATTTTTCAAGGGATTTGAAGGAGCAACGTTGGGGTAAGTGATTCGAACCTATAATGGTTTAAATTTCATGAATCTATGATTTTATTCATCATCTAATTGAGAAGTTGAGCTAGAAATTTGGGAAATTTGATTGGGAATTTGATGGGCCATTTGAGGTCCGATTTTGATGGTTTTGATATGTATAGACTCGTGAGTGATTGGGCCTTCAAGTTTTGTAATTTTTGTCGGATTTCGAGACGTAGGCCCAAAGGGCGGGTTTGGGTGGATTTTGGTAGTTGTGCTTAATTTGATAGTTTTTATTGTGGAATTTATTCCATTAGCGTATATTGATAGTATTGTTATTGTTGTGAATAGATTCGGAGTGATTGGGGGTCGAGTCAAGGGGCAAGAGCATCGCGATGTAGAGTTTTGATCGGTTTGAGGTAAGTAATGGTTTTAAATCTAGTTCTGAGGGTATGAAATCCCAGAATTTTATACTATTTTGATAAATAAGGTGATGCAGATGCGAGGTGACGGGCGTGTGGGGCTGCACTAGTAGGGATTGTGACTTGGTCCATCCTGTGGCAACTGTAAAGTTGCATATTTTGATAAACTCTATATAATATCCTATGCGTTTTAGAAATGATCCTGTTAACTTGGGCTGAATTCCATGTTTGGAGCCTTGTGCCGTACTGTTTGGACCCTCAGGGGTATTTTCCTACTATCCTCACACTGTTTTGATTGGAAAGCATATCCTCAGTCATGATTTTTACCTGTTTAGTGCTTGATTTAGTTTCATTACTCTATTTTTAAATATATGAAAATTATTTGGGCTGAGTTCCCTGATTTTTCACTTAAATGCCCGAGTGGCTTGTAAGGAAGATGACTGCGAGAGGCCGAGGATCTGATGGCAGAGCACAACACAACGTCTTTAGTGTATTTTTCTTTTCTACTATTCAAAAGGGAATGGGTAATGGGCATATTCTGCCTTCTCATAGCCATTGGCATTGGCATAGTACTACTGCAAAGTTTTACTGGTGGAGTGTAGGGAAAAGGCAATGGAAATCAAATAGTAAAGATAAGAAATACTAGCAATAGTAACAAGCGGACAAGGGGCTAAGATACAAACTTCAATCTTTACACTAATAGCATCTGATAACAAACACAATTTTTCTAAACAGTAGCAATTGGAAAGAAAACTGATACAGAATATCCATTAAGCCAAAACTTTCCAGAGGTTACGTAATGGTGATCATTCTCTCGGATGCTAATTAGTCTTTTAAAATTTCTCAATACTTGCACATCGTCATTAAATTCTACTGTTTTTATCATCTTTTCTATAGCATTCCTTTCAGCTTCTCTACGTTTCTGCAACTTTAACATCTTTGCCGCTTCAATCCTTTCTGATACCGTTTGATCTTGCAATTTTAATATGATAAACTAAAGTATTATGTGTAGAGTTGTTGATCTTGCAATTTTAACGTTTTTTGTTTTCAAGTTATACGTCATTTGTTTCCTAATTTTGTTTTCCCAGGTAATTCCACGCGCCAAGCCGATTGACTAACATCATTATTACAGTATAACCTATTTAGCCTACAATTTTTAGTTAAGAATGTAATAAAGTAAATAGAGACTAATTTCTTGGGAGAAAAGAAAACAGTTAATTAGTTGATAAGTAAAGGTATTTTTTTATATAGCAGTAATATTTTTAGATTAAATGCTGAAAATAAAAAATAAAAAATAAAAAATAAAAAATAAACACCCAATGGCCATGGAACTTTATTAGCTAAAACATTACATTTATCATGTAAATATAACATAATACTGTTACCAAGTCCAAGAAAATCCATTTTCATCGAAAATAAGAAATTTATAACGTTAGATTCGAAATTGAGAAAAATCTCTTATTCCAATGCCAAAGTTAAAAGAAAGGGGGCAAAATACAAAATTAATAGGTAGGCATAAACTAACTGCATTTGCTAGCAAAAAAGATATATAAAAGATGCATATTATATGTATATAATATGTGTTATATACATATAATATGCATATTTTATATTATTCATTTTATTGACTACTCCCTCCGTTTCAATTTATGTGAACCTTTTTTTTTGTCCGTTCCAAATAGAATGACCCATTTCTAAATTCGGAAACAATTTAGCTTAAACTCTCAATTCTACCCTTAATGAGAAGTTTTTATAATTACATAAATATTCCAAACCCCTTTTTGACTTGTTTATGACCACAAATTTCAAAAGTCTTTATTTTTACTTAAACTCTGTGCCCAGTCAAACAGATTCACATAAATTAGAACAGAGGGAGTATTAGTTTTAGGAACGAATAAAAATACACATTTTTCTATTATGAAAATGGAGGTGATATTAGAAAGAAAAATAGTCTTCTTTTGTGACTAAAATTTGACTTTTCGAGATTAAAAAATTACAAAATACCAAAGTTAAACTTAATGCACTACTAGAAAATGGTTATTTTTTTACCGTAATAACGGTCAGATATCACGTTTTTGCTGTAGAAAATAATATTTTAAAATAATTTTCATTTATAATAAATGTGGTGTATACATTTTTTATAGGAGGTAAAATTTGGTTCTAGTTAAGTCTAGTCTAATGGGCCAGAATTGGTATTGGGCTTAAGCATTCAGCTGTCTATTTAGCGAAAAATTAAAAAATGACTAGTTTTACGCCTGGTCATTCAAATTTAGCCACATAGTCAAAGGTCAACTATATTTAGCCACTAAGTTAGAACGCTAAAAATTCGTTGACTAAAATACCCCTACTCTCTTTATAAAATTTACGCAACTTGACCTCATATTCTGTTGTAGCAGTATCTTGCGGAGTCAATTACAGATCGAAGTAAGCGCTCTCAATTATTTTTCTGCTTATTTGAATTTCTCTGGTTTGAATTTCTTCTGCGATCGCAGACTTCAATGTGATACTCTACGATTCTTCACATTTGTACTCAAACCAGAAAATTCGAAGAATCAGTAATTGATTGATGTAAGCTCTCAATTATTCTTTTGATTCATCGAATTTTCTGGTTTGATCTTAGTACTTTCGTCTGTGTTAAACTCGAATTTTCTCAATGCGTTAATTTGTGCTTAATTGTATTATATATCTTCTTGTTTGTAATTCCAATTGTATAAAATCTGCATTGTTCTAACTTTATTATAAATTTTATAAAAAAAACTACACAGTCTCCAGCATATAGTATTGGAGGCATATTGGAATATCTAAATTATGCACAGATTATACTGGAATTATCTGTGAATATACATCTATAGTACTGGAGATATCTTTAATTCAAAACCATAAAAAATAATATAAAATTATGCAGAACAAAATGCCAGTTGTGATGACCCGACCCGTCGTCTTATGTGTTATTGCTCCGTTTTTCCCGTTTATTGCTTCTTCATGTTTCGTTGTCAGTATTTGAGTTGATTGGATAGAATTGAATAGGTTTTAGTTGGAAATGAGACACATAGTCTCTTTGAAGGAAGCTTGTTTTGGAAAAGTCAACCGAAAGTTGACTATATAGTTAGAGGGCTCGGATGTAAATTCCGGTGATTTTATTAGCTTCGGAGGATGATATATGACTTAGGAGTGCGAACGGAATTGAATTTGGAGGTACGGTGTAGAATTAGGCTTAAATTGGTGAAGTTTGAATTTTGGCGGATTCAGGTTGATAGGTGAGATTTTGATCCGAGAGTCGGAATGGAATTCCGAGAGTTGCAGTAGCTTCGTTAGGTGATTTTGGATATGTCTGCAAATTTTTAGGTCAACCGGACGTCGTTTGGTCGGGTTTTTGATCGAATATGAGTTTCAGAAGTTTTAGTTAAATTTAGGCTTGAATCTGTAGTAATTTGATGATTTTCGTGTTTTTGTATGTGTTTTTATGATTGGAGCAAGTTTGTATGATGTTTCGGGGTATGTTGGTATTTTTGGTTGAGGCCCCGGGGGCCTCGGGGTGATTTCGGATGATTTCCGGGGCATTTGGAACTTATAAATCTGCAGAAAGTTGCAGATTCTGTGCAGGAATTTTAAGCCTTCGCGTTCGCGTGGCTTTGGCCGCGTTCGCGTAGGCAAGGCAGGATTGGTCAACGCATTCGCGTAGAGAAGAACGCGTTCGCGTAGTATTAAATGATGGACCATTGCGTTCGCGATGTCAATGTCGCGTTCGCATAGAAGAATCTGGGGGCCCAGCCAAGTTTATTCATCGCGTTCGCGGTCGAGGGGGTCGCGATCGCGTAGCATGGGAAAGTTTAGCATCGCGTTCGTGTCTAGTGGTACACGTTCGCGTAGAGGAAAATGGCCTGTTGGAAAGTTGTTCATCGCGAACGCGTGAGAGGTATCGCGTTCGCGTAGAAGGAAAATTTATCTGGACATAAGTCTTTTAATGAAAATTTCAGTCGCGAACCCACCATTATTTTCTCCATTTTTGCACTACCTTGAGAGCTTGTTGATAGAATTTGAAGGGGATTTCGACGGAAAGTGATTGGAGGTAAGTCTCGTGGCCTAGATACGTCATTTAATCGAAGAATCATATATTAATTCTCTGAATTTGGGCATAAAATTGAAGAAATTAGGGCTTGGTTTTTACTATGTAAATTTGGGATTGGTGGCCCATTTGAAATCCGATTTTGATGAACTTTATATGTACGGACTCGTGGCGAGATGAAGATTCCGAAAATGTGAATTTCGTAATTTTTTGAGAAATGGGCCCGGGGCTCGGGTTTTGCTAGTTTCGAGGTTTTGCTATAATTCGATTTTTTCCGATTGGGTATTGTCCCATTTGCATATTGTGATGTATTCGCTCTTTTTTTGGCTAGTTTCGACGTGCGTGGAGGCCGATTTGAGGGGAAAAGGCATTGAGGGCTTGAGATTTCGCCGGTTCGATGTGAGTAATACTTGTGAATGATATCCTGAAGGTTTGAAATCCCGGATTTGCACATCTTAGTGCTGTATTGTGGTGACTTGCACGCTGGACCTGAGCGTGGGGTAGAGCACCACTGGGGATCATGACTTGGTCCGTCCCGGTAGTCGGTTTTTACCGCGTAATTGTAAATGATTTGTTGTTATCATTATGACTTGGACTCATTGCCATACTTGGGGCTTATTGCTGATTATTTGAACTCTTTATGAACTATCATCGCTGTTTTCCTCACTATTTGAAACATTATTTGAACTCAGTCCATGTGATTTACACTGTTTCATGAACTCAGCTATATTTTTCTCAAACTTGGAGTTTTAACTGATATTTGAAATATTGCTTGAGCTGAGTATTATTGTCTTACTGATGCCCCAGGGGCTTTTGACTATTTTGGACTGATTGAGGCTGAGGGCCATATGTGAGGGCATGAAGAGTGATGTAAGGAGGCTTTCAGGCCTCGAGTGTTTGTGAGGAGGCTTTCAGGCCTCTAGTGTTATGTGTGCATATGCATATACATGCATGGATCGGACTGCACGCCGCAGTAGTATATTATATGGATCGGACTGCACGCCGCAGT
>MU751081.1:17784-40366 GCA_026770625.1 Nicotiana glauca | reverse complement strand
ATACTTTCAAAAGAGATTTTTAACTGAGCTTGAGATTTTCTAAAGGATTTCTCTCGGTGTTACGGTTTTACTATTTTTCCAAAAGGGTTGTACTGTCTGTTATAGCATTTTGGAGTGCTCATACGTGTTTTCTTATCGCTCAGATATTATTCGCTCTTATTACCACTGAGTTGGAAGTACTCAATTTACTCCCCGCACCTCGCGTGCAGTTGCAGGTACTGTTCACCCGGTAGCGAGTTAGTAGCGGATTGAAGGTATTGCTATCGTAGCTAAGCAAGGTGACCGCCGGCATTCGCGGCACCGAGATTCTTCTTCTTCTTGATTCCCGGATTTTACTCTATGTATTATAGACTTTAAAATTGTAATAAAGACCCTCCTAGATGCTCGTGACTCGTGACACCCCGGTCGAGCTGTATTGGATTGTATTTATATTGATTAATATTATTAATTCATATTCGAACTGTTATATAACTGACTAACTGCTTTAAGTGGTGTTCTAAAATGGTCTAGCTGGCCTTGTCTTCATGAGAGGCGCCATCACGACCGGGTTTGGGAATTGGGTCGTGACACTAGTATAATGTGCTGGACTTTTCTCAAATATTATCTAAAACTGAGAAATTTCCAGCTTATTTGTGATGATCCAAAAGGTCATCTCTTATTTTAGAAGTCGAATCCGTATTCCGAGGCCTTAAAAACCTACTTTTATCTCTCCTCGATTTGCACACGCAGTCCGGGCGTATATCCGGAAAGCCTTTATGCAAAAAATTTAAAATATGATGATTTTTGGCTTTAAAAGATGATTTTGGTTGACTTCTGTAAATGTTTTGGGTAAACGGAACCGGACCCATATTCTGACGGTCCCGGAGGGTCTGTAAAAAAATATGGGACCTGGACGTATGCCCGAAATTAAATTCCGATGTCCCTAGCCTGAGAAATAATTTTTTGAAAAATAATTGGTAAGACTGAAAATATAATAATTTAAAAGATTTGAGATTATTGGTATCGGGCCCGTATTTTGGTTCCGGAGTCCGGTACAGGTCCATTATGGTATTTTGACCTTATTTGTGAAATTTGGTAAAAAATGAAAGTGATTTGATGTGATTTGGACTTTTGGTTGAGAAAATAGAGATTTTGAAACTATTTTGAAAATTTCATGAGTTTTGGTGTTGAATCCATAGTTCTAGTGTGCATGTTTGGTTTGGAGCACCGAATTTTCGTGGGGTTTTGGATAGGCTACAGAGTGTTTTGGACTTGGGAAAAAATGTTGCAGGTATTCCAGTTTAGGTGTTGGCCTCTGATCTCGCAATTGCGAGACCAGTGTTCGCATTTGCGAAGCCTGACAGTATTGCAATTGTGAGCCACTCATCACAAATGCGAAGAGTAGCTGGCAACAGTCTTCGCATTTGCGAAGTAAAGCTCGGAAGGGTTAATGGTCGCAAATTCTATCATTTAGTCGCATTTGCGGAGGATCATGTTCGTATTTGGGAAGGCAGCAGAAATGTGTGGGGTTCGCATTTGCGATACCTTCCTCGCATTTGCGAGGTTTGCAAATGCGACGCTCAGGTCACAAATGCGATGTCTGCAACTGAGTAAAAGGGTCTTGGACATAATTTTTCATTCATTCTTCCATTTATCAAAACCTAAACTTTAAGAGGCGATTTTCCTAGGGAAAGTTCTTCCCCAAATCATAGATAAATGATTATTCACTTATTTCTTCCAATCTATTTCATCTTTTTACAAGATTTCATCCTAGCATATAGCGGTTTTCACAATGGAATTGGTTGTTTTTGGGTAGAATTTAGGGATTTCAAAATTTGGAAATTTAGACCTCAAATTGAGGTCGGATTCCAAAACCAATTGTATATTCGGGGTCGAGGGTAATTGAGTTTTGGTCCGAATTTCGGGTTTTGACCAAGCGAGCCTGAAGCCGATTTTTGACTTTTTGGAGAAAATGCTGGGAAACCTATAATTATGCATTGGAATTGATTTCTTTTGCATTTATTGATGTTATTAAGTTAATAGTGACATAATTTGACTTTGAGGATTAAAAATTACTACTACCAGGGTTGGATGCACACTTCTCGAATCGGTGTCCTGCGACACCGCTTCGTCGAATTTTTTTTTACTAAATATATGCATTAATACCGTGAGGAAAAGTATAAGTAAGAAAAAATGACACCACTTGACATAAATAGTCGCTTGGTTCATTGGTTATATGCTTGATTTTTCTCAAAGAGGTCAAAGGTTCAAAATATGATAGTTAAAGTTATTAATATGATAGTTAAAGTTATTAATCTCATTTTACATGGTATAACTTAATTATACACTGTATTTATCATAAATAAATACACTTTAAATTAATCATAATACATAGCTATATCCTTGATTTTATAGCAAATACCCTCTCTAAGGTTTTTAATCATAAAGTAACTTTTTCCTCTCTTCCTCCTTTCATTTTCGTACTATAGCGTAGCCCCCTCTCCTCCCCCCTATCTCCCTTAAACTCTCTATCGTTCTAGTGGTAAAATCTCGCCGAAGAACCACCGTCGGCCTAAGACACTGGAACACTGCCGACCGACTTCCTTTTTATTTATTTTTTCTCTTCTTTGTACTTTCTCTCCTCTCACCCACTATGTAAATTCCTTAATTTAGTACCTCAAATTTCCCAATTCAGATCGGCCTTGTCATTACCTCCAGTGCCACCTTCGACTCTGGCTGGAATCCATGGCCAACCAACCAAATTTCTCATGTCTCAGTATATTTTCTCAGATCTGAGTGTATTTCTCAGATTTGAGTATATATTTTTTTGGCTGAATTAAATAAAAAGAAATACACATTATGGCCGGATTTTATTTCGTCTGACCGGATTTTTGTTTGTTTGACCGAATTTTGGTAGATACAATGTAATAGTGTATTCTCGGATCTCGCCGAATTTTTATTCGTCTTTATTTTTTTAGTTTTAATACAATATAAAAAGTGTTTTGCTTGGGTGGAATATGTCATCTCTGATGAACTTTCTTCTCTTCTTTGCTATTGAGTCACATACAATAATTTGTATTATGTGCAAATACACTTAAATTTGAGTGTAATTTATATTTTTCATTGCAAATACAATTTACTCTTTTGTATTTTCGGAAGTATTTAATATTCAGAAGGTTTTTTTGTGGCAGACCCCTATATTTTTTGAATTTTTGTTATTTGAATACAATCAAATTAAATACAGTAGATTGAATACAGTGTAAAATAGTTAAGAATGAATACAGCCGAATTAAATACGTACAACTGAATTCAGTACAGTAAAATTAAATACAATGTAATATATATAAGAATGAATACATCCGTGTTAAATAACCAAATTGAATACAATGGCATACATTCCGTGGCAAGTAATTGGTAGCTACAGAATGTAATTATCTAAATTATAGCTAAGCTTACCAATAAGCCTCCAAACAATAGTTATTTTTGAAAGTTCCCCGTTTTTTTTCTTCAAATGGTCCACAATATGGAGGAGTTAGGGCAGACTCCAACCTGTGTATTCCAAGAATAACTTCATCTTGGTTTTGTTTACATGATGCAAATTGGTATAAACCATTCTAATGTGTAGTTTTTCACAATAAAAGACTTTGCTAGTGGAGGACTCCTCCTTGTAATTTGTAGAGTACATATTATAAGAAACTACATAAAATTAAGTGATTAACAATAAATTGGTTTCTTCTAGGCCTGAATATGAAATTTAGCAAACTATCTTGATCTAACCTTTCTTGTGCATGGTTGGAAAAGCAGATACTGTCACACATCCTTTTTTACACACTTATCCCGAAGGATAATGTATAAGGTAGTTTTTCCATTTAAAGTGACATTATTCGAATTGGGATTATTTTTTTTTTAGAGTCGCCATTTGGAAAATGATTGGCTTTTGGTGTCCCAAGTCAATTTAACTTAAATCCCAAATCGAGGAAAATTTCAACTTCCCAATTGGAGTTCGCGAACCAGAAATTCTGTGTAAGGAATTTTGTTGACCCGAGGGAAGGTGTTAGGCACCCCCGGATCCCGTGGTTCTAGCACGGTCACTTAAATTATTATAAGTGGCTAAAATCTAATTTTTATTCATGCTACCCTATAGTGCAATTTAAAATTATTTACCGCTTTTAATTAAAAAAAATTTAAGAAAGTAAATGTCGTTTAAAAACGTATTTTCGGATCACGTCACATGAAATGCACCCAGATCCTCGACACATTCTTATTCAACGTTTTTGGATTTGGATTTGGGTTGCATGAAATTCACACCCGTATTTTGGAAGGTAAAATTATTAAAGCGCGCCTGAAGTGACTAACGTCTCTTTAACTTTGCGAATGGCCGTGAAATTCGCTAAACAGCACGCTCCAAATGCTAAGTATTTTTTAATTCAAGCAATTATTGAGGGCCCCGCGAGTTATGCATTTTATTTGGCGAGGCTCGTCTCATTTTATTAATTAAAGGACAAACCTAAAGCAACTATGATTTTTTTATATTTTTGTCTCTAAGAATGAAGAAAAATCCTAATTAATTGATATTGTAGATTTCGGGCCTCGAGTTCAAGTCCGGATTCAAACGAAAGGAGGAACCTCTCAATTTGGACCCGCTACCTAACTCGAAGTCCCAAACTTATACTATGCTAGATTATAGATTGAAGCCTTCAAGACAAGTCCATATTAATGGACTAACGAATTGACTTATATTCACAAGCCACAAACAAGCCTCAACGCCATCTCCTTAGAAAAGGAATTTATTGGGCCCAGCGTAAAAGGAGGAGGTTGGCCCAAGCGGATAAGGTACCTGTATCGAACCTAACCAACGGAAATGAGAAAATGCGACTAAAGAATTTGATAATCTCAGCGAAACATGATGTCCATTAAACAAAAACTGTCATTAGAGGGTTGATTAGCAAATTTAAAATGAGAAGTGATGGCTAGTGATTTGGATTGACAACAAAACCCATATCGAAAGGATCAGTGTAATGGGTTGACAATGAGGCCCATATTTATATATGTTAAGACAAAATATGGGGAATGTCAATGTCAGCTAACAATGAAACTCATATTAAATCCAATTCGATGTTTTAAATAGACTGTAAAACTCAACAACCAGCACACTGATCCCAAGACCCAATTTCCAACTTAAACTATTTATGATTTTGCATTTTTAAATAGAAGTCGTGTTATAGAGCCAAATGAGTACAAATTATACTACATCTAAAACTAAGTAACCACAGATTAACAGTACAGCTATCTTGTTAATGCAATTCAGCCAGCCCAGTATTGTGTGTAATGACAATGCTAATCAAAGCCCAGCACAGTCCAAGTTGGAAATCAACACAGTTCAAGTCACTTTAAAACTCTAGTTACAGTGTCCTTTTAATCACATTAGACGACTAACTACATCACATAAAAATATTTGGAACGTAACAAATAGTAAATCTATAACACGACTTCAGTTTCATTCCATTTTCAGTAGGAGATTTTCATTGAAACAAGCTCGAATATGTACCTGGATAATGGAAATATGAGAAGAAAAAGAGGTCAGCTATAGTAGTAACTTCGAACAGCAACAACAACCAAAATCCTGCAGTATAGAATCAAAGATCAGTCCAGGAAGTGATTTTAAAACCAGAAATGTTCTCAAATCAAGCAGACTCCAATAGATCAACTCAACTCACACTTGAAATGCACTCAAAAGCCCTCGAAATTGAACTTAGATGCCTCTGAAACCTCACTGGAATAGAACTCAGTCGAAATCCAAACTAAGTAAACCCAAACTCAAACGACCATGTCATTAAACGACTCCAAATGCTTTCAGACCTCGAGCTTAGAGCAAAAATGAAGAGAACCAAAGAGGAATTTAAAATGACTAAAACAAGCAATGAAACAATGAAATATTTTTGGTTTTTTTTCTTTTTTTTTTTTACTTTTTGTATATTGAATTTTGAATGCAAATCTGAAATTTAGAGAGAGGGAGAGAGTTTTTAGTGGGAATCTTTGATGGCTGAAGCTTTTGGAATTTTAGGGGTGTCTAAAACTTGGGAATTTTCAGGGGTGTGTAAACTTGTTAGTGAAGGCATTGGGGTTGCCTTTTATAGACAACAAATGGGGTAGAATGTTCTAGATGGCCCTCACATTTTCCCTCTCTTTTAATTGCAGATTTCACCTATTAAACCTTCAATTTCGGACTTGTTTCTCAAGTTACTGCCCTAAGTTTGCTAAAATCTACACTAAAGTTCTATTCTAGAAGGCCCTAGGGTATTTTTTTTAACTATACAATACCTATACTACCCTTATCTTAGTTTTAGAATTACCAAGCTTTAACAAACTAACTATTTTGGGTGCCCAAAATACCCCTGGAGACCCCCTGAAATTTCTAAACCAAATCACCCCTTTACTTGAGTTAAAACTAACTATAGTTAATCCTAGTGACTAAATTAGCTATAACCAATCAACAAACCTAATTAATCTGCAAATGAATGCTAAAGATCAATTAAACTAAGCTTAAACTAACAGAAGCATTAACTCAATTAAACAAGAATCAAACAGTTTCAAAGCAAGTTGGGAATAGTTTTGAACTAAAAATCTAAAAGAAAAAACCCATTTACCAGAAAGATATTCAACTAGAATTAATCAAACTGAGCTAATTGAAATTAAACTAACACCTAACGATTAAACTAACAGCTGACCAACTAAAGCTAAAATAGGACGAAAAATTAAACAGAGCTGAAAAAATAGAAATTAAACTAAGAGCTAACCTAGTCATTTCCTATCTATCATTATACCCAAATCTTTAACTAATCAATTAAGTGACAGAATTACATCGAAAACAAACTACCAATTAAAAAATTTGGAAATTAAAACTACACTTAATTAACATATAAAATATAAATCAAATTGGATCAAAACTAGAACGAGAAGAAGACTCACCGACCTTGGCTTTAATGTATTAACCTGAAATTGACCCGAGATGACTTGGCTTGGAGTTGCTTGACCAATACTAGTATTTAATCGTGTATTTTCCATGAGAAAATGCACGGCTAAACCTTGTAATGGTCAAGCCATCCACAGAAAATTCGACTCACGAAATTAGGGTTTTAGGGCGGCCTTCAATCCAAAATTCAAAAACTTCCAGGATGATTCGAGGGTCAAGGGTTACGGATTCATAAAGAGGAGAGTGAGGAGAGCACACGGTGTTAATTTGGTGAGATTTGGTAAACTTAGGGTTTTCATCGGAATTTTGATCCAATATTTTAGAAGATTGACTAGGAATTGAGGGATGGTATTTGGGAATTTGGAAAGAGGATGGAAAGGGGAGCTTGTGGTGGGATTTTGGGCGGATTTGGAGTATTGATGCCGGCGGAGGTGATTTCCAGCCGGCAGCATTAGGGTGGAGGGCAGTGGAGGATTCTTGGGGTGTAATGAGGGAGACGATACGGGAGTGGGGGGATAGGATTTTTTCGGACACTTTTATATTGGATACACCCCACTTGAGAGGCGCCCGATCAAAGAACCTAGACGGTTCAAATTAACAGCTAACTAAACGGTGTCGTTTTACTATGGTAGAGGGCAGGCCGGATTCAGGTGTTTTTTGGACTGGGCTAGAGACTAATTTGGGCCAAACGAGTTTTCCAATTTGAGTGGCCCAATTTAATTGCTTTTTATTTCTTTTCCTTTGTTTTTGCATTTTGTATTTTTGTATTATTTTTTTTTCTGATTTTATAAAGATGCAAAAATTAAAATAAAGTCCTAATCTATTTCAAAGCTAAACTAATTAAATCCTAAAATTATTTAAAAACTATTGCGTGACGAATTCACAATTAAAACAATTAAAAAGTGGACTATTTTTGTTATTTTCTTCATATTTTGTTCTAAAACAAATTAACCCCTAATTAATACTAAAATATAAAATTAATTCCTAAATGCAAATGTATTTTTTTTTTTGTATTTTTCATATGACTTAAAATGCACAAATAAAATGCAAAAAATTATCAAAAATAACACAAAAATTCACAAAATTGCAAAATAACGAAAAAAAAAAACATTTTGTTTGAATTTTTTAGGAATAATTTGCTTAGGGCAAAAATCACGTGCTCACAAATACGATGTTCTGTTTTGGCCTTTTCTTGTTTTAAATAATTTTTTTTATTGTTATCTATCTATCAAACTGCTAAAAGCTCAGGTTTCCAAGAATTCACAGTTTAAAACTATAGCTTGAAGTGTTTTGCAACTGCAGTTTAATTCGGAGAGTTGTTATCTCGCGGTAACCCAATGTCACGCCCCCAACCTCGGTCATGATGGCGTCCAACACACTGCTAGGCAAGCCCGACCATTCAACACCATTTCCCAACTTAAACAAATCATAGATGCAAAGCATAGGGAATAATTACTAAGCCATTTTATCAAAAGTCTAGAAATAACGATGGAATATACGGAAGTTTAAAGAAATACTACAACATAGCCCCAAATAGGATCCGGTGTCACGAATATGAGCCTCTAATACAGAATGTCAAACTACTACAAGTCTGTCTAAGAAATTCGGTATAAAAGATAGTGATAGGAGGGAGAGATCAAGCCATACAGCTACCTCGATACTCCCGAATGCTACTGCGCTGCTAAACAAATCCTCACTCAGCCTGTGGAGTATCTAAATCTGCACGAAAGGTGCAGGGAGTAATGTGAATACTCCGACCCAGTGAGTAATAAACATAAATAAAGGCTGAGAATAAGAAATTCTGAAATAACACAAAGTAAACTATAATTGGCAGTCCAGAACACTTAATAGTGAAGCAACAAAACCGGTGAAATTAGGTACATAAATACTATGACAAGTAAACTAGATAAGTATCAAATGCATGAATGCAAAGCAACACATAGAATGGCACACTCTATACCCGCTGCGGCGTGTAGCCCGATCCATTTAACGTCGACAGCGCTCACTGGGTGCGTACAGACTCCGGAGGGGCTCCTACAGCCCAAGCGCAAATAATCAAGCCATCTCGTGGCACCAACCAGGATTTCGGCCTCAATATCAATATAATATCGCAGCGGCGTGCAGCCCAATCCATGCTCAGTCCAGAAATGCACATAAGTCTCTCGGGCAATATCAAAATAATAAGTTCTCATCTCAGAATGTCAATAAAAATAGTGTTTTTGTTTTCAAGTCTTGGAAAGATGGCTGAGCATTTCAAAACAGTATTTAAACTTAGGACTGAAATTAATTAGCAAGTCAAATAACGTGAAAACAGTGATAGCAATCCCTGAAGGATTCAAATAATCGGCACAAAGCCCAAATATAACAATTAGTCCAAGTAGGATGATTATCAAACAAGTCTTAGTCGAAAACACTGTGAAAACATCACTCGGGACGGACCAAGTCACGATCCCCAACCACAAACGACCCTGCACTCGTCATAGAGCGCGTGTCTCGCCTCAATATAGCGTTACAGTGTGAAATTCTGGGGTTTCAAACCCTCAGGACATCATTTACATCTATTACTCACCTCAAGCCGGCCAAAAGTCAAGCTCGCTATGCCTTTTCCTCTTGAATCGACCTCTTCATGCGTCGAATCTGATCAAAACCATAAGGAATAGGTTACAATAGGCTAAGGAAACATAACCCAATCGAAAAGACTCAAAAAATATAAAAATCACGAAGTTGGCAAAACCCGAGCCCCAGACCCACTTCTCGAAAAATCAAAAAATTCACATCACCGGATTTCTTATCTCGCCACGAGTCTATACATACCAAATTTACCAAAATCCGAGCTCAAATGCTCCCTCAAACTCCAAATTTCCATTTCAAAAGTCAAGCCCTAGTTCTTCCATTTTTAATCAAATTTCCATGAATTTAAGTGTTGATTCTTCAATAAAAATGATGATTCTAGGTCACGAGACTCACCTCCAATCAATTCCCGTCGACACCCTCCTTAATCCTCGTCAAAAAGCTCCCAAGGTTGCTCAACAATGGTGAAAATAAGACCTAGCTCGCGGAGGAATTATTATAAGTCTGCCCAGCTCTTTTCGCTTTTGCCGGACCGCTTCCGCGACTATTCTTCCGCTTCTACGGAAATTTCAAATAAGGCCACGACTGCTTCTGCGGTCAACAAGTCGCTTCTGCGACTCCGCTCCTATGGATTTTCTCCCGCTTTTGCAGAAATACCAAACTCGAGCCCATCCGCTTCTGCGGTTATATCATCGCATAAGCGATACCGCTTCTTCGGCTACCCAATCTCTTCTGCGGAACCAGCGCCCAGGCCTCCTCACCGCTTCTACGGTCAATCCTTCGCATAAGCGTGTCCGCTTCTGCGGTCCAAGACTCGCAGAACCGAAAATACCAGTTGCAGCAGGTTTCAACAACATGCAAATTCCAAAACTCTCCGGTTAACCACCCGAACTCATCCCGAGGCCCCCGGGACCTCAACCAAAAACACCAACACATCCTAAAACATAATTCAGACTTGTTCCAATCATCAAAACACATCAAACAATGCTAAAACCATCAAATCACATCGGATTCAAGCCTAAGTTCTTCAAAAACTTCTGAAATACGCATTTGACCAAAAACCCAATCAAAACACCTCCGAATGACCTGAAATTTTGCATACACATCAAAAATCACCTAACGAAGCTACAACAACTCTCGGAAGTCCATTCTGACCCTCGGATCAAAATCTCACCAACCAACCGGATTTCGCTAAAATACTAACTTCACCAATTCAAGCCTAATTCTACATCGGACCTCCAAAATCACTTCCGATCACACTCCTAAGTCGCAAATCACTCCCTGAAGCTAACAGAATCACCGAAAATTACATCCGAGCCTTCTAACTTATAAGTCAACGTCCGGTTGACTTTTCCAAACCAAACCTTCCTTAAAGAGACTAAGTGTCTCATTTCCTACCAAAACCAATCCAATTCAACTCTAACACACCAAATGCCAATAATGAAACATGAAGAAGCATAAAATGGGGGAAATGGGGTGGTAACACATGAGACGACGGTTTGGGTCGTCACATCCTCCCCAACTTAAACAAACGCTCGTCCTCGAGTGGGTCAAGAAACATACCTGAAGTCTCAAATAGGTGAGGATATCTGCTCCGCATCTCCCGCTCGGTCTCCCAGGTAGCCTCCTCGACGGGCCGAACTCTCCACTGCACCTTTACCGAAGCTATATCCTTTGATCTCAATTTCCGAACCTGATGACGCAAAATAGCCACTGGCTCCACATCATAGGTCAAATCATCATCTAACTGCGCCGTGCTGAAGTCCAACACATGAGACGGGTCTCCAACATACTTCCGGAGCATGGAAACATAGAATAGCGGATGAACCCCCGACAAGATGGGTGGCAAGGAAAGCATATAGGCCACCTCCCCAATCCTCCTAAGTACCTCAAAAGGCCCAATGAACCGCGGACTCAACTTCCATTTCTTTCCAAACCTCATAACGCCCTTCATGGGCGAAACCTTTAGCAAGACCTTCTCGCCCACCATATAAGATACATCTCAAACCTTACGGTCTGCATAACTCTTCTCACATGACTGAGCTGTATGAAGTCCCTCCTGGATCACTTTCACCTTCTCTAAGGCATCCTGGACTAACTCTGCCCCCAACAGCCTAGCCTCGCCGGGCTCAAACCAACCAACTGGAGATCTACACCGTCTCCCATATAAGGCCCCATATGGTGCAATCTGAATGCCGGATTGATAGCTGTTGTTGTAGGCAAACTCTAAAAGTGGCAATAACTTAGCCCAAGAACCTCAAAAATCAATAACACAGGCGCACAACATGTCCTCCAGTATCTGAATGGTACGCTCGGACTGCCCGTCTATTTGAGGGTGAAACACTGTGCTCAGCTCCACCTATGTACCCAACTCTCGCTGAAAAGTCCTCCAAAACTGGGAAGTGAACTGAGTACCCCTATCTGAGATAATAGAAACTGGGACCCCATGCAACCGAATAATCTCCTAGATGAAAATCCCTGCCAGCCGCTCCAAAGAATAGGTAGTACACACCGGAATGAAATGCGCAGACTTGGTCAGCTGATCCACAATCACCCAAATCGAATCAAACTTCTTCAAGGTCCGAGGGAGACCACTCACAAAATCCATAGTAATCCTCTCCCATTTCCACTCTAGAATATCCATCCTCTGAAGTACACAACCCAGTCTCTGATGCTCATATTTCACCTGCTGGTAGTTGAGATACCGAGCTACATAACCCACAATATCATTCTTCATTCTCCTCCACCAGTAGTGTTGCCTCAAATCCTGATACATCTTCGCAGCACCCGAATGAATGGAATACCGCGAGCTGTGGGCCTCCTCAAGAATCAACTCTCTAAGCCCATCTACATTGGGCACACAAATCCGACCCCGCATCCTCAATACACCATCATCACTAAGGGTCACATCTCTGGCGTCACCGTGCTGAACTCTGTCCTTGAGGACAAGCAAGTGCGAATCATAATACTGGCCCTCTCTAATGCGATCATATAAGGAAGACCGAGAAATCACACAAGCCAATACCCGACTGGGCTCCAAAATGTCTAATCTCACAAACCGATTGGCCAACGCCTAAACATCAATTACAAAGGTCCTCTCCCCAACTGGAATGTACGCCAAACTCCCCATACTGACTGCCTTTCGGCTTAAAGCATCGGCCACTACATTGGCCTTCCCCGGATGATACAGAATAGTAATGTCACAATCCTTTAGCAACTCAAGCCACCTCCGCTGCCTCAAATTAAGATCCTTCTGCTTGAATAAATGCTTAAGGCTGCAATGATCAGTGAATACCTCACAAAATACGCCATATAAGTAGTGCCTCCAAATCTTCAAAGCATGAACTATAGTAGCCAACTCTAAGTGATGAACACTCATGGGGCTTCAACTGACGAGAAGCATAAGCAATCACTCTACCCTCCTGCATCAATACACAGTCAATCCCGACTCTCGAAGCATCGAAATAGACAGTGCAAGAACCTGAAGCTGATGGAAAAACTAATACTGGAGCTGTGGTCAAAGCTGTCTTGAGCTTCTGGAAGCTCTCCTCGCACTCGTCCGACCATACAAATGGAGCACCCTTCTGCATCAACTTGGTCAAGGGCGAAGCAATAGATGAAAAACCCTGGACGAACCGGCGATAATACCCCGCCAAACTAAGGAAACTACAAATCTATGTGGCTGAGGACGGTCTAGGCCAACTCTGAACCGCCTCTATCTTCTTTGGATCAACCTGAATACCATCGCTAGAGACCACGTGCCACAGGAAAGCCACAGAACCAAGCTAGAACTCACACTTGGAGAACTTTGCATAAAGCTTCTCCTCCCTCAATCTCTGTAATACCACTCGCAAATGTTGTGCATGCTCCTCCTGGCTACGCAAGTACACCAGGATATCATCAATAAAAACAATAACAAATGAATCCAGATAAGGCCAAAATACACTGTTCATCAAATGTATGAACGCTGCTAGGGCATTATTCAGCCCAAAGGACATAACAAGAAACTCATAGTGCCCATATCTAGTCCTGAAAGCAGTCTTCATAATATCTGTATCCCTGATCTTCAACTGGTGATAGCCTGAACAAAGATCAATCTTAGAGAATACCCTTGCCCCCTGAAGCTGGTCAAATAAATCATCAATACGAGGCAAGGGATACTTGTTCTTCACTGTTACTTTGTTCAATTGCCTGTAGTCAATACACATCCTCATTTTGCCATCTTTTTTTTCACAAATAGAACCGGTGCACCCCACGGTGACACACTAGGCCAAATGAACCCCTTTTCTAGAAGTTCCTGAAGCTAATCCTTTAATTTTTTCAACTCCGCTGGTGCCATGCGATACGGAGGAATAGAAATGTGCTAAGTGCCCGGCACCAGGTCAATGCCAAAATCAATATCCCTGTCCGGTGGCATGCCCGGCAGGTCTGCGGGAAATACATTAGGGAAATCCCTCACAACGGGAACAGAATCAAGGCTAGGAGTCTCAGCTCCAAAATCTCTCACAAATGCCAAATATGAAAGGCAACCCTTCCCAACCATATGTTGTGACTTTAAGAAAGAAATAACTCTACTCGAAACATAGTCAGTCATACCTTGCCACTCGATCCTCGGAATACCCAACATAGCAAGGTGACTTGTCTTTGCATGACAGTCCAAAATAGCATGACACGGAGATAACCAGTCCATGCCTAGAATAAGATCAAAGTCTACCATGCTCAATAGCAATAAATCAACTCGGGTCTCCAAACCCCCAATATTCATAAGACGAGACCGACACATGGTCTATAATAATAGTATCACCCACCGGGGTAGATACATGCACAGGTAAAGCAAGACACCCTTGGGTCGTACCCAAATGGTGAGAAAAATCTGAGGACACATAAGAATAGATAGAATCGGGGTCAAATAAGATAGAGGCATCCCTACGGTAGACTGAGATAATACATGTGATAACAGCATCCGATGCAATGGCATCTGTCCTGCCTGGAATAGCATAAAATCAAGCCTGGCCACCGCCGGATCGGCCTCCACCCCTGGGGCGACCCATGGCTGCCTGGCCTCTACCCCTAGCTCACTGGGCGGGAGCAGAAGAAGCTGGAGTAGAAGACGAGGGCTGATCCCTCTGCTGAGACTGACCATCACGAAGTCGAGGACACTGCCTCCTCATATGACTAAACTCAACGCACTCGTAGCATTACCAGGTGTTGGAGAAGGGGACTGAAGGGAACCCCTCGCACAAGAATGACCAGCCGATGCAGTCGGCGCAGAAGAACCCTGAGCTAAAGGGGCATAAGATGAGCTCTGAGCTGGGAGTGAACTAAGAGAAGGCTGCCACTGCTAGAACCCCTGATGACCACGGCCTGAAGATGCCCCTCCATACTCTGGACGGGCCGACTGAGGAGGCCTGAAGGAACGACCTCTACCACGCTAGAATTGACCCCTAGATGGAGCACCACTGAAACTACCTGAACCTCGAGGCCTCTTGGCCTCCCTCTCCTCACGCTCCCTACAACAAACCGTCTCAATATCATGAGTAATGTCAACTACCTCCTCGAACGAGGCACCAATACTCTCTCTCTATTCATCAGAATACGGAGTGAATAGTTGAGGCCATCCGCAAACCTCCTAATCCTCTCCCGATCCGTCGGGATCATCCAAGTAGCATGACGGGCCAACTACGGAAATCTCATCTCGTACTGGGTCACAGATATGTCCCCCTGGGTCAACCACTCAAACTGTCGACGCAAATCCTCTCTGCGGGACTGCGGTACATACTTCTCCAAGAAGAGAGTGGAGAACTGCTGCCATGTAAGGGGCGCTGCACCAACAAGCCTATGCCTCTCAAAATCCTCCCACCAGGTAACTGCAGCCCCTGAGAACTGGAAGGTAGTAAAAGCCATACCACTTGACTCTAAAACCCCTGCGGTGCGAAGCATATAGGGCACTTGTCAAGAAAACCCTGGGCGACCTTGCCCTCAACACCACTAAATGTCGGAGGCTGGAGCCTACCAAATCTCTCGAGACGATGCTGCTCATCGTCGGGCATAGCTGGAACCACATAGTCATGAATTGGGGCAACCGGCTGAGCTGGAGCTGCTCCCGGTGTCTGCAATCCCTGCACAACCTACTCGGGTGTACGAGTAGTGGGGGCCTGATTGCCTCCTTCGGCATACGAAGTAGCTACTGTAGTAGTGGCAGAAACTGCTTGAGCCAGGCCAGTGCAAACTGATAATATTTGAGCCAAGGCTTCCTGGAGATCCGGAATCACAATGGGCATTGCCGGTGCCTGAACAGGTGCTGTTGGAGCATCCACAGCTAGAGTCTGGTCCTGAGCTGGGGCAACTGGTAGATCAACAGGTGCTGCCCTTGTTGCTCTGCCTCGACCACGGCCACGACCGCGTCCACGGCCTCTAGTGGCCTCAGTAGGTGGTACTGCTGGTCGTCTGCCACGTCCAGTAGCGTGAGTCCTCGCCATCTACGAGAGAATAGAATACAGAAGTTTAGTTTTCGGATCAACAAAGTCGCACGACAAGAATTTCAAGAATATGAAGTTTTTCCTAAAGGTTCTGCAGCCTCTCGAGGATAAATAGAGACGTCTCTGTACCGACCCGAGAGACTCTACTAAACCGGCTCATAATTCGCGAGACCAAGTAACCTAGGCTCTGATACCAACTTGTCACGACCCCAACCCCGGCTGCTAGGCAAGCCCGACCTTTCAACAACATTTCCCAACTTAAAACAAATCATAGATGCAAATAATAGGGAACAATTACTAAGCCATTTTATCAAAAGTCTAGAAATAACGATGGAATATACGAAAGTTTAACAAAATACTGCAACATAGCCCCAAATAGGATCCGGTGTCACGAATATGAGCCTCTGATACAGAATGTCAACCTACTACAAGTCTGTCTAAGAAATGCGGAATAAAAGATAGTGATAGGAGGGAGAGATCAAGGCTGCAAACGCCATGCAGCTACCTCGATACTCCCGAATGCTACCGCGCTGCTAAACAAATTCTCACTCAGCCTGTGGGGTATCTGAATCTGCACGCAAGGTGCAGGGAGTAATGTGAGTACTCCGACCCAGTGAGTAATAAACATAAATAAAGGCTGAGAATAAGAAATCGTGAAATAACACAAAGTAAACTATAACTAGCAGTCCAGAACACTTAATAGTGAAGCAACAAAACCGATGAAATAAGGTACAGAAATACTATGACAAGTAAACTAGATAAGTATCAAATGTATGAATGCAATGCAACACATAGAATGCACACTCTAGTACCCGCTGCGACGTGCAACGCGATCCATTTAACGTCGACGACGCTTACTGGGGGTGTGTACAAACACCGAAAGGGCTCCTACAGCCCAAGCGCAAATAATCAAGCCATCTCGTGGCACCAACTAGGCTCTCGGCCTCAATATCAATATAATACCGATGCGGCGCGCTGCCCGGTCCATGTTCAGTCTAGAAATTCACATAAGCCTCTCGGGTAATATCAAAATAATAAGCTCTCAGCTCAGAATGTCAATGAAAATAGTGTTTTTGTTTTCAAGTCTTGGAAATATGGCTGAGCATTTCAAAACAGTATTTAAACTTAGGACTGAAATCAGTTAACAAGTCAAATAATGTGAAAACAGTGATAGCAATCCCTGAAGGATTCAAATAATCGGCACAAAGCCCAAATATAACAATTTAGTCCAAGTAGGATGATTATCAAACAAGTCTTAGTCGAAAACATTGTGAAAACATCACTCGGGACGGACCAACTCACGATCCCCAACCACAAACGATCGTAGAGCACGTGTCTCACCTCAATATAGCGTTACACTGTGAAATTCCGGGGTTTCAAACCCTCAGGACATCATTTACATCTATTACTCAACTCAAGCCGGCCAAAAGTCTAGCTCGCTATGCCTTTTCCTCTCGAATCGACCTCATCGTGAGTCGAATCTGATCAAACCACAAGGAATAAGTTACAATAGGCTAAGGAAACATAACCCAATCGAAAAGATTCGAAAAATATCAATAATCACAAAGTTGGCAAAACTCGAGCCCCGGGCCCACTTCTTGAAAAATCAGAAAATTCACATCACCGAATTTATTATCTCGCCACGAGTCTATACATACCAAATTTACCAAAATCCGAGCTCAAATGCTCCCTCAAACACCAAATTTCCATTTCAAAAGTCAAGCCCTAGTTCTTCCACTTTTAATCAAATTTCCATGAATTTAAGTGTTGATTCTTCAATAAAAATGATGATTCTAGGTCACGAGACTCACCTCCAATCAATTCCCGTTGACACCCTCCTTAATCCTCGTCAAAAAGTTCCCAAGGTTGCTCAACAATGGTGAAAATAAGACCTATCTCGTGGAGGAAATATTATAAGTCTGCCTAGCTCTTTTCGCTTTTGCGGTCCCTTTCCCGCTTATGCGGGACCGCTTCCGTGACTATTCTTCTGCTTCTGCGGAAATTTCAAATAAGGCCACGACCGCTTCTGTGGTCAACAAGTCGCTTCTGCGACTCCGCTCCTTGCGGATTTTCTCCCGCTTTTGCGGAAATACCAAACTCGAGCACATCCGCTTCTGCGGTTACATCATCGCATAAGTGATAGCGCTTCTGCGGCTACCCAATCGCTTCTGCGGAACTAGCGCTCAGGCCTCCTCACCGCTTCTGCGGTCAATCCTTCACATAAGCATGTCCGCTTCTGCGGTCCAAGACTCGCAGAAGCGAAAATACCAGTTGTAGTAGGCTTCAGCTACATGCAAATTCCAAAACTCTTCGTTTAACCACCCGAACTCACCCCAAGGCCCCCGGGACCTCAACCAAAAACACCAATACATCCTAAAACATCATTCAGACTTGTTCCAATCATCAAAACACATCAAACAATGCTAAAACCATCAAATGACATTGGATTCAAGCCTAAGTTCTTCAAAAACTTTCGAAATACGCATTTGATAAAAAACCCGACCAAAACACCTCCGAATGACCTGAAATTTTGCATACACATCAAAAATCACCTAACGAAGCTACAACAACTCTCAAAATTCCATTCTGACCCTCGGATCCAAATCTCACCTACTAACCGGATTTCGCCAAAATACTAACTTCGCCAATTCAAGCCTAATTCTACACCGGACCTCTTAAATCACTTCCGATCACACTCCTAAGTCGCAAATCACTCCCCGAAGCTAACCAAATCACCGGAAATCACATCCGAGTCTTCTAACTCATAAGTCAACGTCCGGTTGACTTTTCTAAACCAAACCTTCTTAAAGAGACTAAGTGTCTCATTTCCTACCAAAATCAATCCAATTCAACTCTAACACACCAAATGCCGATAATGAAACATGAAGAAGCATAAAATGGGGGAAACGGGGTGGTAACATATTAGACGACGGATTGGGTCGTCACACCCAAAGATAAAGAATAAAAGCACACGCGCATACAGTTTTATTGATAATCTCAATAATCATGTAACTCATCAAAAAGCTTAGACATAGAAGAGACTTCTATTTTTCTTGTTTTATTTTCTTAATGCAGCTAATAAGAGAAGTTGAATTAATACTAAAAAACACATCTTTGACTAAACTCTAAAGCAAACATCATTATATATGTCTGTACAAGAGTGCTAAATATATAATAGCATCTGAATACACTTGTTTGTAACAATATATCCTAGAGTCATGTGAAAAAGGCTTCTGTTCTATACTCTAGCAATTGGAAAGAAAAGAGAGACAAAAGATCCATTTAGCCAAAACTTTCTGGAGGGTACTTGATGCACATCATTCTCTCGAATGCTAATCAGTCTATTAAAATCTTTCAATATTTGCAAATCGTCATTAAATTCAACAGTCTTTACCATCTTTTCTAAAGCATTCCTTTCGGCTTCTCTTCGTTTCTACAACTTTAACTTCTTTGCCTCTTCAATTCTTTTTGCAACGGTTCGATCTTGCAATTTTAATTTTGCCTCTTCTTCAATCCTGGCTTTCTTATCGCATTGCTGCAAAACCCCATTTCTGCCCGTAGCTCGAACAACCGCCTTAACTGATAGTGCTACTGCTCGACCCAAATCACTATTGGAAAAATTATCTAAATCAGCAACTTTAGTACTACAGCTTAGTTTTGGTTTTTTATTGGCAGAGCGCAATGCAACGTCGTCTTGTTTTACTAATTTTGATCTTGAATCTTCATTTTTCACGATCCTCTTCATCAAACCTATCAAAGCTCTGCATTGTCCGAACTCCTGTGTATTTTCTTGTCGCAACAACTCACGTTGTTAGTGTATTTTCTTTTTCTACTATTCAAAAGGGAATGTAATGGGCATATTATTCTACCTTCTCATAACCATTGATTGTTGATTTCCTTGTGCATTTGATTGTTGTTTCTATACACGAATGTATATGGCTTGAGTTTACTTGGAGCAAGTTTGTTCATACATACCAGTACAATTCAAGTGTACTGACGTCCCTTTTGTCAGGGCCGCTACATTCGTATTATGATTGTAGGTGGATCCATAGCAGATACTCCAGTCCACCGATCGTAGTGCTTCATCCCTTCCCGTCAGCTGAATTGGTGAGCCCCTTTCCTTTTGGGGCCCAGCGTGGCTCATGCCGCTTCTATGTTGGGATCTAATTTTGATATTTGTATAAGGTATAGCCAGAGCCTTGTTACCGACAAGTACATTATCACCCCTTTTTCATGTTTAGAGGCTCCGTAGACAGGAAATGTGGGTCATGAACTTATGTAATATGTATCTTGCACGTTGGGCTATGTAAAGTGTGAATCACGCTATGAATCATGTACCATATGTATGTTTTGTAATAAAAAGGTATTTTGATTGTAAATGGTTACTTCTCTTGGCTAGTAAGTAATGAAAAATGCGGGGTAACATATGGGGTAGGAAAGGTACCCAGGTTCGCTTGACTGGGGCTACCCGGTCGAGCGCCGGTCATATCCCTCGGGTTCGGGGCGTGACATATGTGACAGAAAATCTTAGTGATCCTTTATCATATGCTCAAGCTGTTTCCTATGCATATGTTGATAAATGGCGTAAGGCAATGAACATGAAATGTGCTCCATAACACAATAGAGTGTGGGAGTTAGTAGAATTGCCTGTAGGTTTTAGGCCTATTGGTTGTAAATGGGTGTTTAAAAACAAAAAAGACTCCAAGGGAAACATACACCATTATAAAGCAAGGTTGGTTGCTAAGGGTTACACTTAGAAAGAAGGTATTGGTTATAAAGAAAATTTTTCTCTTGTTTCATCTAAGGATGCTTTTAGAGTTGTGATGGCTCTTGTGGCCCATTTTGATCTAGAGTTACACCTGATGGATGTTAAACTGCTTTCCTGAATGGGAGTCTGCTTGAAGAAGTTTAAATGGTTCAACCTGAAGGGTTTAAAGAAGCCGGTAAAGAACATCTAGTGTGCAAGCTTAACAAAATCCTTTTATGGGCTTAAACAAACCTCCAGGCAATGGTACTTGAAATTTGTTGAATTATTACAAAATTTGGACTTGTGAAAAATAAGCTTGATGAATGTGTTTTTCTTAAAATAGCTAAGTGTGACGACCCAAAGGGTCATCACCTGCTTTCCTCATCTGTTCTGTGCTTCCGAGGCCTTGAAAACCTCATTTTCTATCGCCTCGATTTGCGTGCACAGTTCGGGCGCGTAGCCGAAAAATTTCTGTGTTGAAATATGTGAATTCTGTGAAAAATTTAAAGAATTTTGATATTAATATGATTAAAGTTAACTTTGGTCAACATTTTTGGTAAACCCGAGATTGGACGGTCCCGGAAGGTCCGTAGAAAAATATGGGACTCGGGCATGTGCCCGGAGTCGAAATCCGAGGTCTAGAACCTGATTAAAAGAATTTTTCTATTAAATTATTTTTTTGAAATTATTAAGAAAAATGAAAATGAAAATTTGATTAAAATACTATGGTATCGGGCTCGTATTTTGGTTCCGACGCCCGGTACAAGTCTTATATATTGTTTAAGTGCTTTATGTAAAGTTTGGTCGAAATCAAACGTCGTTTGACGTGTTTTGGACTATAAGTTCCAAGTTTGAAAGTTTATGAAGTTTAAAAGGAAAATCATGAGTTTTGAGGCTTGATTCTATGTATATGATATTATTTAGGCGATTTGATCGCGCGAGCAAGTTCGTATGATATTTTTGAGTCAGTGTGCATATTTGGTTTGGAGCCCCTAGGGCTCGGGAGTGTTTCAGAGGTGTGTCGGGGTGGTTTTTCACTTTAAAACATAGCAGGTTTTTCCTTCAGCTGTTGAGAGGCCAGGTTGTTCTTCGCGTTCGCGGTCGCCCTTATGCGATCACGATGCTGTCCTGGTCCCCTTCTACGCGTTCGCGAACCTATTCTCGCGTTCGCGTAACTTCAGTTCCGCCTTCTTCACGTTCGCGTACTAATTCACACGTTCGCGTAGTTATAGTCCCTCCCTTCCTCGCGTTCGCGTTAGAGTCCACGCGTTCGCTTAGACTAAGTTCGGGACCCCTAGTCTTTTCCTCTTCGCGTCCGCATCCTCTTTCACGCGAACGCGATGCTTACCCACCTTCCTTCATCGCGATCGTGAAAGGTGTGTCGCGAACGCGATGAACATTTTTGCCCAACGAATTTTTAAGTTAAAAACAAAACCAGTGACGGGATTTTCATAATTTTACACGAAACCCTTTCTTCTCCAAGCACTTAGGCGTCCATAGAAGCTCCCATTCATCAAAACTTCTTGGGTAAGCATTGTTCCACTTATTTCTTTCAATTTTCTTCTTTAATTACTGAAATCCTAGCCCTAAAACATGAAGTTTAAGATAGAAATTATGGGTTTTGAGAATTTTGGCTAATTCGACCCCAATTTGGAGTCGAATCTTAAAACAAATTGTATCGTTGGACTCGTGGGGTTATGGGTGATTGAGTTTTGGTCCGAGCCTCGAGTTTGGACCATGTGGGTCCGGTGTCTAATTTCGGGATTTTTGGAATAATGCTAGGAAATTCATATCTAGGCTATGGGTTGTTACCATTGAGTCTTTATTGATATT
>MU751077.1:188259-224025 GCA_026770625.1 Nicotiana glauca | reverse complement strand
AAATATATATATATATATATATATAAATCAAGCACGCGGGGTGCCCTCTCCTTCTGCAGGCACCTCAAGACCATATCGAAAATAGAACGTTCAATTCTATGCCCCGCACCGAAAGGAAAATAGCTAATCGTGCACCAACCTGATCGGGATACTCCTCGGCAAAGAGCCACAAAATAGTTACACTTCAACCATTGGGCCATCCAGTCGAAGGTTATTCCGGCTTACCCGCTTCGCCTGATGTGTCTTGAGACACCCAAAGGCGGAACCCGAGAATAATTCAACAGCGAATATGCCTGAAGAGATGACCCAAGTGATGCTATTGATATGCCATTAGAAGACAAGACAAATCCCCGGGCCACGCACCCTCAAAATTGCTTTGGTTTAGTAGCACAAAGGATCACCACCTTCCACCTGTAAAGGTAGACGAGACCCGAGGGACCTACCGAAGGTCAAGCCATGGTGCAACTCGGAGACTAGTTCTAAAACAGATCTGCACGATCGAGAGTAGCGATAGGAAAAAGGTACAAAAGGAACAAAAGCCTTAAAATTTTTCTTATATAACATGCAAAAACATTCTCCACCTACAGGCATGCCCCGCGTGCCAGAAACAATGTTACAAAATGATGGAACCTCTATTTTTTGCCAAAAGGGCTGCATTTCGTCAAAAACAAAATGCCCTATGCAGCGTCCACAAGGAGTGGCTGAACATCGCCTTCATCCACGTTGGCTCAGGCCAACTCCTCTGAAAAATCATGGCCCTTGCTTTAGCTTCCTCGAATACCTCTCTCCATGTTTGACAGCAAATATATTCTTCGATCCTCTCTTCGTGATCGAGGGCTCGCCCCAACTCGGATTGAACGACAACAGCTTCCTCTGTACAAATCTCCATCTCTCGATCAGCCCTGGATCGGCTTGATGCAGCTTCTGCATCGATTACCTCGGTCTTGACCCTCGAAAGTCCAGACTCAGATATCTCTATCATATCCACTTGGACCGGGGCATTCTCGCAGGACAAGTTGAGGTGCACCTCGAAGGCAGGGATCCTTGCTGAAGCACTCATCCCCTCTAAAGCTTGAACCTGTACTAGAGCTTTTAGCTCCCCACATGCAATTTCGGCACAAAGGGCATCACCTTTAACAATTTTTACAGATCAGGCCCAAAATTATCTAAGGCTCAGGTCCTAAAAGAACCAGCACGGATCTAAGGCCATAGCAAGTCCACGAAAAGAAGCTTCAGGTACAAGAAGGAAAACACGAGATACACCCCAGTAGGACATCTCCTTATCCCCCTAAACATGTAAAGAAGGTTTCAGGGAGCAACGTCAGTGGCCAACGCCGGAGGGAATAACTCGCCTGAAGTCCAATACGCGCCTTACCCAAGGAACGGGGCCCCGATGAGCCCTAAAGCACCAACGCCAAACACAAGACATGCGCCCGGGTTTGCAGCTCCCACTCCGTAGGAGTAGACACCGGAAGCCAACCTTACACTCTCTGAAGGTGTTACCCCCATCAAAATTAACAGGGCTCACCTATGCACCCGAGGATGACCTTCATCCGGGGTATAATCCCCAAAAGTCCCGAAGGGCACAAGAGCAAACAAACGCAAAGAATGAAGCATAAGTATATGTCAGGCGGCCTGGAAGGATCATCCACATATAAATCAATAAGGTCTCCGGGGTACCCAAAGATGACCTACATTTGGGGTATTACCCCTAGAGGCCTCGGAACTCAGCATAACTTGGGAGACTCTTATAGGATCAATCTCTCGGGCCGACCAACAGAGGGATCAAAAAGGACTCGTGTCAAGTGATGAAGAAACAAGGTTGTTTCACATTTGTCAAAAGCTCCAAGCAAAATCAAAGTGATGCCCCCGCATGGGCGAATCTCCGAAGTAAACTCAAACACATTCCGAAGAACTATCTATGGTCCATAAGGGACCCTCCTATATGATCACCTCTCAACGCCTCTCCCGAGGAAACCAAGATACCATCTATTATCTCTACGTAATCCGAGGGAGTCGATGACCTAAATTATTGGGTCGACACGATCTGTGAAACAAGTTCTAAAACCGATCTGCACGATCGAGAGCAGCGATAGGAAAAAGGTACAAAAGGAACAAAAGCCTTAAAAATTTTCTTATATTACATGCAAAAACATTCTCCACATACAGGCATGCCCCGCGCGCCAGAAACAATGTTACAAAATGATGGAACCTCTATTTTTCGCCAAAAGGGCTGCATTTCGTCAAAAACCAAATGCCCTATGCAGCGTCCACAAGGAGTGGCTGAACATCGCCTTCATCCACCTTGGCTCAGGCCAACTCCTCTGAAAAATCATGGCCCTTGCTTTAGCTTCCTCGAATACCTCTCTCCATGTTTGACAACAAATATATTCTTCAATCCTCTCTTCGTGATCGAGGGCTTGCCCCAACTCGAATTGAACGACAGCAACTTCTTCTGTACAAATCTCCATCTCTCGATTAGCCCTGGATCGGCTTGATGCATCTTCTGCATCGATTACCTCGATCTTGACCCTCGAAAGTCCAGACTCAAATATCTCTATCATATCCACTTGGACTGGGGCATTCTCGCAGGACAAGTTGAGGTGAACCTTGAAGGCAGGGATCCTTACTGAAGCACTCATCCCCTCTAAAGCTTGAACCAGCACTAGAGCTCTTAGCTCCCCACATGCAATTTCGGCACAAAGGGCATCACCTTTAATAATTTTTACAGATCAGGCCCGAAATTATCTAAGGCTCGGGTCCTAAAAGAACCAGCCCAGATCTAAGGCCATAGCAAGTCCACGAAAAGAAGCTTCAGGTACAAGAAGGAAAACACGAGATACACCCCAGTAGGACATCTCCTTATCCCCCTAAACATGTAAAGAAGGTTTCAAGGAGAAACGTCAGTGGCCAACGCCGGAGGGGATAACTTGCCTGAAGTCCAATACGCGCCTTACCCAAGGAACGGGGCCCCGATGAGCCCTAAAGCACCAACGCCAGACACAAGACATGCACCCGGGTTTGTAGCTCCCACTCCGTAGGAGTAGAAACCGGAAGCCAACCTTACACTTTCTGAAGGAGTTACCCCCATCAAAATCAACAGGGCTCACCTATGCACCCGAGGATGACCTTCATCCGGGGTATCATCCCCAAAAGTCCCGAAGGGCACAAGAGCAAACAAACGCAAAGAATGAAGCATAAGTCTATGTTAGGCGGCCTGGAAGGATCATCCACATCCAGATCAATAAGGTCTACGGGGTACCCAAAGATGACCTACATTTGGGGTATTACCCCTAGAGGCCTCGGAACTCAGCATAACTCAGGAGACTCTTATAGGATCAATCTCTCGGGCCGACCAAGAGAGGGATCAAAAAGGACTCGTGTCAAGTGGCGAAGAAACAAGGTTGTTTCACATTTGTCAAAAGCTCCAAGCAAAATCAAAGTGATGCCCCCGCATGGGCGAATCTCCGAAGTAAACTCAAACACATTCCGAAGAACTATCTATGGTCCATAAGGGACCCTCCTATATGATCACCTCTCAACGCCTCTCCCGAGGAAACCAAGATACCATCTATTATCTCTACGTAATCCGAGGGAGTCGATGACCTAAATTATTGGGTCGACACGATCTGTGAAACAAGTTCTAAAACCGATCTGCACGATCGAGAGCAGCGATAGGAAAAAGGTACAAAAGGAACAAAAGCCTTAAAAATTTTCTTATATTACATGCAAAAACATTCTCCACATACAGGCATGCCCCGCGCGCCAGAAACAATGTTACAAAATGATGGAACCTCTATTTTTCGCCAAAAGGGCTGCATTTCGTCAAAAACCAAATGCCCTATGCAGCGTCCACAAGGAGTGGCTGAACATCGCCTTCATCCACCTTGGCTCAGGCCAACTCCTCTGAAAAATCATGGCCCTTGCTTTAGCTTCCTCGAATACCTCTCTCCATGTTTGACAACAAATATATTCTTCAATCCTCTCTTCGTGATCGAGGGCTTGCCCCAACTCGAATTGAACGACAGCAACTTCTTCTGTACAAATCTCCATCTCTCGATTAGCCCTGGATCGGCTTGATGCATCTTCTGCATCGATTACCTCGATCTTGACCCTCGAAAGTCCAGACTCAAATATCTCTATCATATCCACTTGGACTGGGGCATTCTCGCAGGACAAGTTGAGGTGAACCTTGAAGGCAGGGATCCTTACTGAAGCACTCATCCCCTCTAAAGCTTGAACCTGCACTAGAGCTCTTAGCTCCCCACATGCAATTTCGGCACAAAGGGCATCACCTTTAATAATTTTTACAGATCAGGCCCGAAATTATCTAAGGCTCGGGTCCTAAAAGAACCAGCCCAGATCTAAGGCCATAGCAAGTCCACGAAAAGAAGCTTCAGGTACAAGAAGGAAAACACGAGATACACCCCAGTAGGACATCTCCTTATCCCCCTAAACATGTAAAGAAGGTTTCAAGGAGAAACGTCAGTGGCCAACGCCGGAGGGGATAACTTGCCTGAAGTCCAATACGCGCCTTACCCAAGGAACGGGGCCCCGATGAGCCCTAAAGCACCAACGCCAGACACAAGACATGCACCCGGGTTTGTAGCTCCCACTCCGTAGGAGTAGAAACCGGAAGCCAACCTTACACTTTCTGAAGGAGTTACCCCCATCAAAATCAACAGGGCTCACCTATGCACCCGAGGATGACCTTCATCCGGGGTATCATCCCCAAAAGTCCCGAAGGGCACAAGAGCAAACAAACGCAAAGAATGAAGCATAAGTCTATGTTAGGCGGCCTGGAAGGATCATCCACATCCAGATCAATAAGGTCTTCGGGGTACCCAAAGATGACCTACATTTGGGGTATTACCCCTAGAGGCCTCGGAACTCAGCATAACTCGGGAGACTCTTATAGGATCAATCTCTCGGGCGGACAAACAGAGGGACCAAAAAGGACTCATGTCAAGTGACGAAGAAACAAGGTTGTTTCACATTTCTCAAAAGCTCCAAGCAAAATCAAAGTGATGCCCCCGCATGGGCGAATCTCCGAAGTAAATTCAAACAAATTCCGAAGAACTATCTATGGTCCATATGGGACCCTCCTATATGATCACCTCTCAACGCCTCTCCCCAGGAACCCAAGATACCATCGATTATCTCTACGTAATCTGAGGGAGTCGATGACCAAAATTATTGGGTCGACAAGATCTATGAAACAAGTTCTAAAACCGATCTGCACGATCGAGAACAGCGATAGGAAAAAGGAAAAAAAGGAACAAAAGCCTTAAAAATTTTCTTATATTACATGCAAAAACATTCTCCACCTACAGTCATGCCCCGCGTGCCAGAAACAATGTTACAAAATGATGGAACCTCTATTTTTCGCCAAAAGGGCTGCATTTCGTCAAAAACAAAATGCCCTATGCAGCGTCCACAAGGAGTGGCTGAACATCGCCTTCATCCACCTTGGCTCAGACCAACTCCTCTGAAAAATCATGGCCCTTGCTTTAGCTTCCTCGAATACCTCTCTCATTGTTTGACAGCAAATATATTATTCGATCCTCTCTTCGTGATCGAGGGCTCGCCTCAACTCGGATTGAACGACAGCGGCTTCCTCTGTACAAATCTCCATTTCTCGATCAGCCCTAGATCGGCTTGATGCAGCTTCTGCATCGATTACCTCGGTCTTGACCCTCGAAAGTCCAGACTCAGATATCTCTATCATATCCACTTGGACCGGGGCATTCTTGCAGGACAAGTTGAGGTGAACCTCGAAGGCAGGGATCTTTACTGAAGCACTCATCCCCTCTAAAGCTTCAACCTGCACTAGAGCTCTTAGCTCCCCACATGCAATTTCGGCACAAAGGGCATCACCTTTAACAATTTTTACAGATCAGGCCCGAAATTATCTAAGGCTCGGGTCCTAAAAGAACCAGCCCGGATCTAAGGCCATAGTAATTCCACGAAAAGAAGCTTCAGGTGCAAGAAGGAAAACACGAGATACACCCCAGTAGGACATCTCCTTATCCCCCTAAACATGTAAAGAAGGTTTCAGGGAGCAACGTCAGTGGCTAACGCCGGAGGGGATAACTCACCTGAAGTCCAATACGCGCCTTACCCAAGGAACGGGGCCTCGATGAGCCCTAAAGCACCAACGCCGGACACAAGACATGCGCCCGGGTTTGCAACTCCCACTCCGTAGGAGTAGACACCGGAAGCCAACCTTACACTCTCTGAAGGAGTTACCCCCATCAAAATCAATAGGGCTCACCTATGCACCCGAGGATGACCTTCATCCGGGGTATCATCCCCAAAAGTCCCGAAGGGCACAAGAGCAAGCAAACGCAAAGAATGAAGCATAAGTCTATGTCAGGCGGCCTGGAAGGATCATCCACATCCAGATCAATAAGGTCTACGGGGTACCCAAAGATGACCTACATTTGGGGTATTACCCCTAGAGGCCTCGGAACTCAGCATAACTCAGGAGACTCTTATAGGATCAATCTCTCGGGCCGACCAAGAGAGGGATCAAAAAGGACTCGTGTCAAGTGGCGAAGAAACAAGGTTGTTTCACATTTGTCAAAAGCTCCAAGCAAAATCAAAGTGATGCCCCCGCATGGGCGAATCTCCGAAGTAAACTCAAACACATTCCGAAGAACTATCTATGGTCCATAAGGGACCCTCCTATATGATCACCTCTCAACGCCTCTCCCGAGGAAACCAAGATACTATCGATTATCTCTACGTAATCCGAGGGAGTCGATGACCTAAATTATTGGGTCAACACGATCTGTGAAACAAGTTCTAAAACCGATCTGCACGATCGAGAGCAGCGATAGGAAAAAGGTACAAAAGGAACAAAAGCCTTAGAAATTTTCTTATATTACATGCAAAAACATTCTCCACCTACAGGCATGCCCCGCGCACCAGAAACAATGTTACAAAATGATGGAACCTCTATTTTTCGCCAAAAGGGCTGCATTTCATCAAAAACAAAATGCCCTATGCAGCGTCCACAAGGAGTGGCTGAACATCGCCTTCATCCACCTTGGCTCGGGCCAACTCCTCTGCAAAATCATGGCCCTTTCTTTAGGTTCCTCGAATACCTCTCTCCATGTTTGACAGCAAATATATTCTCCGATCCTCTCTTCGTGATCGAGGGCTCGCCTCAACTCGGATTGAACGACAGCAGCTTCCTCTGTACAAATCTCTATCTCTCGATCAGCCTTGGATCGGCTTGATGCAGCTTCTGCATCGATTACCTCGGTCTTGACCCTCGAAAGTCCAGACTCAGATATCTCTATCATATCCACTTGGACCGGGGCATTCTCGCAGGACAAGTTAAGGTGAACCTCGAAGGCAGGGATCCTTGCTGAAGCACTCATCCCCTCTAAAGCTTGAACCTGCACTTGAGCTCTTAGCTCCCCACATGCAATTTCGGCACAAAGGGCATCACCTTTAATAATTTTTACAGATCAGGCCCAAAATTATCTAAGGCTCGGGTCCAAAAAGAACCAGCCCGGATCTAAGGCCATAGCAAGTCCACGAAAAGAAGCTTCAGGTACAAGAAGGAAAACACGAGATACACCCCAGTAGGACATCTCCTTATCCCCCTAAACATGTAAAGAAGGTTTCAGGGAGCAACGTCAGTGGCTAACGCCGGAGGGGATAACTCACCTGAAGTCCAATACGCACCTTACCCAAGGAACGGGGCCTCGATGAGCCCTAAAGCACCAACGCCGGACACAAGACATGCGCTCGGGTTTGCAACTCCCACTCCGTAGGAGTAGACACCGGAAGCCAACCTTACACTCTCTGAAGGAGTTACCCCCATCAAAATCAATAGGGCTCACCTATGCACCCTAGGATGAGCTTCATCCGGGGTATCATCCCCAAAAGTCCCGAAGTGCACAAGAGCAAACAAATGCAAAGAATGAAGCATAAGTCTATGTCAGGCGGCCTGGAAGGATCATCCACATCCAGATCAATAAGGTCTCTGGGGTACCCAAAGATGACCTACATTTGGGGTATTACCCCTAGAGGCCTCGGAACTCAGCATAACTCGGGAGACTCTTATAGGATCAATCTCTCGGGCCGACCAACAGAGGGACCAAAAAGGACTCGTGTCAAGTGACGAAGAAACAAGGTTGTTTCACATTTGTCAAAAGCTCCAAGCAAAATCAAAGTGATGCCCCCGCATGGGCGAATCTCCGAAGCAAATTCAAACACATTCCGAAGAACTATCTATGGTCCATAAGGGACCCTCCTATATGATCACCTCTCAACGCCTCTCCTGAGGAATCCAAGATACCATCGATTATCTCTATGTAATTCGAGGGAGTCGATGACCTGAATTATTGGGTCAACTTAAGCTTGGTCGGAAGCTTGATTATCGGGCTCGAAGAAAGCCACACCGACGAACACGGGGTTCGGAAAAATGCTTCATCAGCGATCGACTACAAACCAAGGCTTCCAACATTCATAAGGATATATTAGAAAAAGGCAAGGATTGAAAGTAGAAACCAGTAAAAAAACATATTTATATTTGTATAAATCTTTATATACAATTGCATCTTACATGATTACAAAAGCTTCTTTTACAAGAAATAAAAAAAAGGAGAAAATACAGGTAGCATACAAGTCCAAAGAGAGCATCCTACGTGTAGCGCCTCCGAAGTCATCCTTCTAGTCATACGACCTCCAATACAATATCTTCCAAGTACATCCCCCACCGGGATCTCATCCCTATCTTCCCGAAATAGCATCTTCAAGCCGGGAGAAGAGCAAAATAACAAGGGGATACCAGAAGAAGGCGAGAAGTGGCTGGGCAAAAAATTCAGCTAGCACAGACTCTGCCAACATATTTCCCCCGAAGCCACTTCTCGAGATGGAGCCAATCACCACACCCCTCGAAATCCAAAGGGAGTGTAACACGCCAGGCCAAGAAAGATGGGTGAGTAGCAGTGTCTAATCCGAGCCCCCTTTGAGCAGCGGTGGATAATCCGAATCTTTCTCCATATCAGAGGACACCAACCTCCTATGTCGCTATACCAAGCCAGCAGCAACAACAACAACAACAACATCACAACATGACAAGCCCATCCCGCTAAAGAAAGGTGAGGGTTGGCCCATGGCTTGACCGACGAAAGGTCTTAAGGCCATAAGCCTCAAACATTGTAGAACAACAAATGCCGTAAATATGGCAGAGAAAGCAAGAAACATATGTATCGAAGGAAGCCTTATGAATGAAGAACTGATCGCAAAGGAGCCCCATATATATATATAGGGGAAAACAAAGTAACCGATGGCGCCATTATCGCCCCCAAAAAGCATAACAACAGGCAAAATTAATGCGTTAATAAAAGATGAAGCGATAGAGAAAAAATGGCGGCACAAAATGACAACAACGATGTGTCCCTAAAGAGTGAGGAATCATAATATTTATAAAATGTTCTAAATAAGCGGGAAGGAAAAATGCCTCAACTTCTGTGGATAAAGGCCGAGTCATCGGCATAATGGCATGTCAAGGACCACGAGGAGCAGCGTCAAAAATAGTTCTTATCACTTCCTTCATAAGAAATGCGGAGACTATCTGTGTGCGGAGAAATCGGGAGACCAATTTTCCCTTGACATAATGCTTCAAAGAGCAAATCCTGAAGGCACGGGATCTCGGTTCGGTCGCCTCCCTCGAGATCTAGCCGATGCCTTGCCCAGATAGAGTATCGGCTAAGACCCTGATGGGCGAAGATATCCCCTAAGGGATGTGTCTGGGGTCCACGAGACTTCTCTAAACGGCTCGACATCAGTTCTCCTACAAAGAAAAGCAGGCTGTCACATCTTGTTCATTCATTGTATTGTTTATTTCATACTATGTTTAGACGCCCCCTTTTTTTTTATAAAAGAAGGGTTACCAACACCTTGTAACACATATCCTATTGGTCTTACAAAGAAAGCAATAATATTATCTCTCTCTTTATCTAAATTCATCTCTAATTCTATGTCATATCCATTGATAGCTGTTCTCTCGATTTGCCTAATAAATATATCTCGAGATCATCCTTAGCGTTTTATTGTTTCTTCGTCTGTTCTTCATCATTTAGTTCAAAATTGATCATATAAAGCCTTACTTACTTGTATCTTTATCTGTTATCCCCCTTCCCGACTACCCTCGATAAGACCGAGATAGGCTCGAGGCCGAGCCTCGAGGTATATACTGGCTTGCTCTAAGCCCGGGGATGTCCCCTTACTGGTTCGATTATCATTTTGGCTAACTCAATCTTTACTGGTTTACTCCACGTTTATCACTAATCACCCTTACAAACTAGCTCGAGAATAGATCACGTATTTTTAGAATCCCATTTATAAATTTAATTGTTGTTACCATTTTCATGGTAAATAGGTATGTATTCTCCTCCCATTGTATTTTCAGCAAGATGATCTGCCAATGCTTGTCCTTTGACCGCCTTTTGAGTTACATAGATGATATCGAACTCACTCAACAGTATATGCCACTTGGCTAACTTTCAAGTCGACATGGGTTTCTGAAATTTGTACCTCAAAAGGTCCATCCTGGATATGAGATATGTGATATACACACAGAAGTAATGCTTCAACTTATGTGATGTCCATGTCAAAGCACGGTTAGTGTATTCTAGCAGAGAGTATCATGCTTCGTAAGGTGTGAACTTCATACTCAAGTAGTATATGGCTTGCTCCTTTCACCCTGTCTCTTTATGTTGTCCCAGAACACATCTGAAAGCTCTATCCAATACAGATAGATAAAGTAGCAAAGGTCGTCCTAGGTCTAGCGGGACTAAGAATGGTTGTGTGGACAAGAACTCCTTGATTTTGTCGAAAGCTTTCTGACAATCCTTGATCCTGCTTGTTTCAGTATCATTCCTCAGCATCTTGAAGATGGGTTCACATATGACTGTGGACTATGCTGTGAAGCGACTGATATAGTTGAGACATCCTAGGAAGCTCATCATGTCCTTTTTGCTCCTAGGTGGTGGTAACTCCTGAATAGCCTTAACTTTAGATGGGTCCAGCTCGATCCCTCGATGACTAACAATGAATCCCAGTAACTTTCCTGCGAGAACCCTGAATGCACACTTAGCGGGATTCAATTTTAAGTTGTACCTCCTTAACCTGTCAAAGAACTTTTACAAGTCCATTATGTGATCCGTGACCCTCTTGGATTTGATAATGACGTTTTCCACATACACCTCTATTTCTTTGTGTATCATATCATTGAAGATTGTTGTCATGGCTCTCATATAGGTAGCCCTAGCATTCTTTAGACCAAATGGCACCATCTTGTACCAGTATACCCCCTATGGTGTAATTAAAGTTATTTTATCTACGTCTTCTTCATCCATCCAGATCTAGTGATAACCTGTGAAGCAATCTACAAAGGATTGTAGTTCATGCTTGGCGCAATTGTCGATCATGATTGTATGTTTGGCAGTGGAATGTTGTCCTTGGGACTTTCTCTATATAAATCTTGATAGTCAAGCATGCTCTGACATGTCCATCCTTCTTCGGAACTGGCACAATGTTGGCTAACCAGGTTGGGTACTCAACCACCCTGAGAACTTTGGCCTGGATATTCTTAGTAACTTCCTCCTTGATTTTTAGACTCATATCTGGTTTGAATTTTCTGAGTTTCTGCTTTACTGGTGAACATATGGGCTTAGAAGGCAACTTGTAAGCCACTATGGACGTGCTTAAACCGGTCATGTCATCATACGACCATGCGAAAATATCCTTATATTCCTTTAAGAAATGAATGTACTCCTCTTTCTCTGTTGGTGATAAGTGAATGCTGATACGAGTCTCCTTAACGGTCTTGGCGTCCCCCAAATTTACTGCTTCGGTTTCATCCAGGTTGGACCTAAACTTATTCTCAAAGTTTTCAGCCTCCCAACTCCCACAGGTATTTCATCTTCTTCTTCCGAATCACTCTCTTCATATTATCTTACCTTATTACATGTCACAGTCACTGGTTCATCAGGAAAAGTAATAATAACATTGTAGAAAGAAAAATTATAGAAAATAATAATGAATAATAAAGAGCAATGCATTTGATTAAACTTGAAAAAAATCCAGACAAGTACGGCTCGATGAATCGAGCATTTATTTTGAAACAAGTAAGTCTTTCAAACCAAATTACTGGAAATCTTAAATTCCTAGAATGGCTATAGAAATAAAATCTACCAAACTACCAAGGGACTCGGCGGGCCCGGGATGGTATGCTTGTCCAGTTCTAGAGAACATCTCCCTTCTCCATAGTCAGAATAGTGAGACCTTATTCCTCCTCCTCCTCCTCAATTATTGCACTACAGTCCATGTCTTCATCCTCTAAGAACAGATTCCTCAGCCTAGCTAATGCTTCTTCTTCTGCAGTTCACCATATTGTATCAGTCTGATAAAAAACTTGATCCAGATATGGACTGGTTTCTCGAGAGTGTAATAAGGTCCAAGCCATGGTGGCGACCAATCATTATACTCTTGCCATGTTTACTGGTGTCCGAGTGTGAAAGTTGTACCATGACCCTTAAGCTGTATCGGTTGAGTAATACCCTAAAGATTCTTCCCGGGCCCTTTGCCGCGTTAATACCTAGATCATGCCAGTATGCTTTCTATTTTGCTACTCCACCATTTTTCTTTCTCAATAGCATTGACACGTTCGATGTGATGATAGGTTTCCCCTGCTAGCATTCTTCTATTCCCGATAACTGGGATGGTTTGACCATCTCCTTGAATGATCACCTCCTGATGGTTACATTCGAATTTCACGACTTAATGTAATGTGGAAGCCACAGCCCCAGCGGCATGTATCCATGGTCGGCCCAAAAGAAGTTTGTATGAGGATGGTATGTCGAGCACCTAAAACTCGACCTCAAACCAAGTTGGCCCCATTTGCAGGCAAAGGTTAATTTCCCCAATCGTGGCCCTTTGAGACTCATCGAAAGCTTTCACATTCATGCTCCCTGCCTGCATTTCGTGAAAACCTTTATCCAATCTTTTCAGAGTATCCAGCGGAAAAATGTTGAGGCTTGAACCTCCATCAATCAAGACCCTACAATGAATTTATCTTCAAATTGCACCGTGATATCTAATGCTCGGTTGTGATTCAATCCCACAGGTGGTAGTTTATCCTCGTGGAAGGTTATTTTATGACTTTCCAACACCTGCACTACCATGTTGGCCATCTCTCTGCAGGTGATATTGTTGGGCACGTAAGCTTCACTCAACACCTTCATCTAAGCTTTCTTGTGCGCCTCTGAATTTTGTAATAGTGATAAGATGGATATCTGAGCCGGGGTGTTGTTCAAATGATCAATGACGGAATAATCCCTTGCTTGTACTTCACTTCATAGGTCATCTGGCCCTATTCAAATGACAGGCTTCTTGGTAGTGGCATCCTTAATTGGTCCTCCCAAGTGTTCATCCGTATAGATTATTCATGTCCTAGTCATTCCTTGTGCGGCATTGGATTCCTCCATCTCTGCCTCTCCTTTCCGCCTAGATTTGGCGACGTAATCCAGGGGTATTGCTTTTTAATTGAAAGGAGGTGTGATTGTCACTGTCACCGTGAAAGGTGTGGCCACTTCTACTTCGAACGGAATAGGGTTGGCTACAGGTAGAGCTACCTCTACCTCAAATGGAACTGGTATAGCTACCTCAACCTTGATTGGTAACCGAGACTGTACTACAATAGGAGTAAGTGTGACTGAGGGTTTAAAGTCATCGCCTTCTCGTATAAGCCCAATCAACCCCTCAAGATCCCATTCTTCGTCCATCTCTATCATATGTATCCTACCACCCCTATGATCCGAGAGAGGGTTGTTGCGAATATTGGGTGAAGCTTCTTTTTCCTGTATGACCTTGTTGTCAATCAGTGTCTGAATCTTATCTTTCAATGTTTGACACTCATTAATGGTATACACAAGTTTTGTTTGGATTGACCCATTGGGATGAATTCTCTAATACCACAGTGGGAACATGAGTGACGTAACCAGCAGCTTTCAACCTTTCATACAACTGATTGATGTGATTGCATATTGATGTAGTGCAGAAGGGTTTTGTGGATGTTGGTTTGGTATGTTTTGGGGAGGTGCTGGGTTCTTGGTGTTTTGGTTATTGTTATCGAGGACATTCAGGGTAAGGGATAGGTTTTCCAAGTTTCAAACTGCTCAAGCTCTCCTTGTAGCTCTAGTATCTTTTGTTCCAACCTCAAAACTAAATCATTTGGTGCCGGAGTACTCCGACCGTCAAAAGTTTCTGCATTTTTCATATTATCTTTTCGAATACCAATTAAATCGTTCACTTTAGCTTTCCTTTTGCTCTTTGTATTACTTGGAGGAGGAGGAGGTGAAGGGCATCTAGATCAAGTGTGATACGCTGATGATGCCAGTATGAGTGAACCAACCTTGGTAGATGGGAATAAAGAATAAAGAAATACAAAAAGGTAAACAAGTTAGTAAGGATTCTGAAATGTTTACACTATTTAAACACATATTGCAGGAATGTAAATTCACGTCCTAATTTGGGAACCTCATTGTGCCCGGGGTAGGCCTAGCGACAAATAAATTTGGAGAAATTCAATGCCAATAATCGCCTCATTTCATTAATGTAATAATAAACTCCCCAAAACGACACTAAATAAGATAATATTGCTAATGGCACTTAGCCTTATTACATTTTAAAGGGAAAGCAAGTAAATCTAATCTACTTGGTCCCAGATGGACCCTCTCCATACTGGATGTTGTTGTCGATGAACTCTCCCAGCTCGCGCAAGTTCAGTAGTAAGAATGCCCTTGCTAAATGCCCTCCTTCATTTCCTTCAGCGTTCTAACAGTCGGTGTTCCTTGTTGATACCAAAATTTTTTCTCATATATTTTTAGCACACACACACACACACACACACACACACACACACACACACACACACACACACATATATATATATATACTATATTAAAAGCACGAAAGTCCTTAGTGAAATGTCGTTCGCCTTTTTTTACCCTTTTAATATTGAATTCATACTGGACAAAATAGTCATTCCCCCCGCCCCCTAAATTTAGGAATAGTTATAGTTATTTATATAAAAATCACTAATATTTAGGAATATAATCTTATCCTTATATAAGTCCTTCCTTATTTCAACAGGGTAGGAAATATTAATCCCTACTATAATTAAACTAGGATCCTTCTTTTTAAAACTTCGTTTCTCATCACTAATATTTACAGTAGTACTTAATTAGGAACACAATTTGCTTTCTTCTTGAGGAATGAATAGGCTTTGCCTTTCAATGATTAGGTAAGCGAGTGATTATAGACAAATGAGTTTAAAATCAAAACCCAGAAGCACATTCAATATAAATGATTAGCTAAAAAATTTTACAGCATCAAATTCAACAAATATTATCGAAATAATATGTTAATTGAATGAAAAATATATGTTATTTTATATTAATATTTAAATAAATTTTATATTCGTCGATATAGGTGTACGCGCAAAGCACGTACCCTAAAACAAGTATGTGTATATATATATATATATATATATATATATATATAAAATTTCAAAATAGTATAAGCATGCATAAAAAATTTTATAATTATTTTTATAATTTTTAAAAGCCCTAAATTAATTTATTTCCTCTCATAATTTATAAAATACCCAATAATTATTCTTTAAATTACTTTTGTGATGATTTAGTCATCTAAATTCTTTATTTATTCTAATATAGTGTTTAAATATTTTTAGTGCATTTTTATAATTATATTTGTATTTTAGGGCAAATTGCACATCTTTGCAATAATAGCCCATATTAATGTATAATCACATTATTGATGCATAAATTGGTCTTTATATTTTTAAAATGTCAAATAGGTATTTTAAATCATTTTATCACACAAAGATATTTTTTAGAATTCATTTATTATTTTTATAAATTATATAGTACTAAAAATGGCTATTTAAAATCTAGTCTATTTTATTTTCAATTTCAGCCCCAACCTAACCCAATTACCAGCCCAATCCCCAATTATAAACCCATCCCAAAACCTGAAGCCTGATCTGGCCCCAATACTCTTTAATCCCAGTCGTTGATCATAAAGATCAATGACCACAAACGACCCTTCCTAAAATAAACTAACCTATACCCCCCCCAAACCCTAATCACTTCCCTCTTCTCACCACTGTAATCTATTCCTCTCATCTCTCAAAAAGCTCTCAACCTTTCCCTAATCAAATCTCACTGACCCTCGTCATGCCCATCTCCGATGACTTCTCAAAACATCCTAGGCCTCCAATGGCCTACCCCATGTTAATCTTGCCATCCCCAGGGCCCTCAAGGGACCAGAGCTAGTTGGCTTGCATCTATGGTTCTCTTACCGGTTTCAGGCCATTCCAATGTGATTCTATATAAGATCGTCTTATATTGACTACGATCTATAATTTTCTAAGCATGTTTCTTCACCTCTGTGTTGTTCTCTTCGAAACCCTAATTTCTTTTCTAAACCTCTTATATCTGTACAGATCTGAAGTGATTTGGGCTTGTTTTATGTGGTTTTACAATAACCTTAAGATTCTTTACAAGAATATTATGATTTTCGAGTGATTTTCATCTTTTCCTAAACTAGGGTTTTCGGAATTTCTTTTTATAAATTATTTGATGACTTTTTATGTTTAATCTTCTGCTTCTCATATATTTTGACTAATTTTGTAAGTCTGCGACAATCTTAATTCGCTTGTACTGAAAACCCTACTTTTTGGGGTTCTTCGTTTGGTTCCGGAGTATTTGTACATCTGATTATGTTCTTGCTTTGGATTCTTGTGATTTCTCATGATCTTCTTGTCCTAATATGCTTCTATTGAATTTCTTAGTTCAATCCTTTCACTGATTCTATATGCTTGTGTTCATCCTGAATATTCGTGTTAAGACCTGTAACATTCTCCATGAATCAGTGTCGTTCTAACAATTTGTTTTGTTAAAGTTATGTGGAATCCTGACTATTCCTGTTCTGCCTTATTTTATATGTTAAACATGCTGACTCTTTCATGACTATCTCTTTGATTATTCTAAATTCCCTGTTTCATGGTTTGATTTGAACACTTTCCGTTAAACTTTTGATTCTTACCTCTCTACTCTATTTGATAGAATTGCTTGCCTTAATTATTTTTTTCCTTGCCTTGTTTGTATTTTTGCCGATTCTTATTGATTTGTTTCCTTAAATAAAACTTCTATTCATTTAAACCTAATTACCTACTCCATACCCAAACCTTACTTGATTCTTTCCCTTAAATACTTAGCATGCTTTTACTGTTGATTTAATTGTCCCTTGATTAAGGGAAGGACTTGCTGATTTATATGTGACTTCCCTGATTTGCTACTTAATTTATCTCTTACCTTGTTTATTAAGCATTTGATAACTATATAAACCCCCTCTTAATTTAAGTTCTGCACAACGAATATTAGTTCAAAAATTACTACTCCATGCACTCTAAAGTCCTATTTGTCTTCTGCTACTTGTGATAATCACTGATCTAGCAAGCTGAAATCCAAGGCTAGACATTGGGAACTTTATTTGCTTTAAATTCTGCACCCTTTTCTTCAACGGGTATGTCTTTATGTTAAGTTTGAAATCCAAACCCTATATATTTCATTCCTACACTACTTCATCAGTTATGAATTCAACTTGCATTTCTTCTTACTTCTTTGCTTAGCTTGTCTAAACTCTGTCCTACTCAATGTGTGCTTTATATTCTTCACTCTTTCCTGCTTACGTTTTTACCTAAGCATGTTTAATCCTGTTGGAGACATGTCATGCTTCGTGTGTCACAACTATGATTTATGTCTTAACTAGTTATTGTCCATATTTAGCATGTTAAGTCTCTAAGACACTAAGTGCTTTATGTAGTTTTGTGACTGTATGCTTCTTCTATACCCTATCCATGTACCCCAATATGACTCTTACGTGCCCCAATTCTTTTATCCCCGTGAGAGATCTATTTTTCAAGAGTTTTCTGAATCTGGGTGTTTTTTATGACCAACTAATTGTCTGACGTTTTGATACTCTCCTCAAACTATTTCAATACTAATGGTTTTCAAAAAGTTCTTTTCTGTCTTATGACCTCCCTATTAAACTCTTTCAACTATTATGCTCTTGCATTTACTCTTAGAATACTAGGTTCAGCCCCTCCGACATGTGTACTGCCTTGAGATCATCGAGATCTCTATGAACTCTGGCATGTCAGAGCTGGCCTTTCCATATTGCACCTGAATCAGTTATTATTTGAGAAAAGGTCTAGGTATGTGCACTGCCCAGGATCCTCAAGGTCCTTAGGAAACTCTAACACACCTGGACATGAGATTGTCTATGGATCTTTGGCATTTCAGGCTATTGGAGGCTTGAAAGTCATTTGGGCCTACTGCAGTCTCTCTATAGATTAACTCCCATTTATTTATGTATTTATTTAATTCATTGATCTGTAATAATAATTGTAAAAACATTGGAATGATTAGTGAAAAAGGGTGGGTAGTTATATATATGTTGGGTAAATCAGGTAGATACCATGGCTATAGGGTTGTGTTAATGTATCTGCTATGTTTGCTTTATTTTCACAATATTAGAGACCATGCTTATAGGATCTAAATGGCTTTAATAGAGACATGCCTGTAGGGTTAAAATCAGCTCTATATTTAGATATCATGCCTACAGAGATAAAGTAATTGAAGTTCATTTTTTATTACAGCATGTATTCACATTCGTCTTCTTAGATATCATGCATATAAGTCAAGAGTCAGCTTTTGATCATTAGATACCATGCCTATAGGAATTAAAATCAGTTCTAATAGAAATCATGCCTATAGAACTTAAAATCAGTTTAGATAAATAAATCAGTTTAATTCATGTTTGTTCATTCTGAATTGGTTTAATTAACTATCCCTTTCTCCTAATGAGTTTTCAAACACTAGCTTAAATTAATGTCGCTAGAAAGCATGTCTACAAGATCTCAAGTTAATCATTTGAAATTGTTCACTATTTTACTGCATCAATATAGATATCATGCTCTTAGGACATCACTATTATGCATTTAGGCAAGCCTATAGGGCGATTAAAACTTTGTAACTATAAAACTGCGCTTTGTTTTTTAAAACTGCTCACATTCACAAGTCTAAAATCAGTAGGCAAGCTAATAGGTCTTTGACACTTGGTCGTAATTCATGTTTTATACTACCTGCTCGCCTAGATATCATGTTCTAAGTTTTATTAAGTACCTGAAACAATTGTCTAAGACGTGCATTTATTTGTTCTGCTTGTGGAGGTAAAAATATGAGCCATTACTTGTTCCCTCTCTTCGTGCAGTCCTATTTTTTTGGTTGACACTTAGACTTTTGTCCTTTGAAATACCTTAGGATGGTCTAAAACTGTCTGGAGGCCACGAGGAAGGGACGGGTAGTGAATGCATAGGAAATTTTCAAGGGTGTTAGAGCGCTTTAGGTTATGACCAAGGGGAGGGAATTGGGTAGTACGGATATGATGAATACGCTCTAATGTCACGCGTAGCCCCTTATTGATGAGTGATTACCATGAATTGTGTGGGGTGATCCTGTAGGCTAACCAATGTAGGACCCCTCTTTCCCGATTCTTGATGTTTAAACTTTACGTTTCTCTATATATGCAACTTGTTCAAATATTTTCCTGTTGTCTCATTACTTGAATCATACAATGTCCAAAACATGCCTTTATTTTGCGTGCGTTTAAACTATTTATTTGTTAGACGAACTAATTCATAAGTATAAGTTTGGCTGGGCCCACCGTTGTGGACTGCGAGGGGTGCCTAACACCTTTCCCTCAAGGTTATTTCGGGACCTTACCCTAAATATCTGATAATGCAAACTAGCCCATGATTTAACTGCTCAAGGTGCCATAGTGCACCATAATTCGTTAGGTGGCGACTCTTCAAAAACCCTAATTCCCAAAAGGAAAAGAGATATTTCCCCATGGAATGTCGAAACCCAGACCTTTCTCCGCGAGGAGGAAAAAAGTGGGCGTGACAGCATGGCGACTCTGCTGAGAATATTATTAGGCTCTTACCATAACAAATATATCTTTGCGTATTAGTCAAAAAATGCTCTATCCCACGTACCCTTTCCCCTTATTTGAATTTAACTGTTTATTTTTTAAGCATTTATGACTTCTTTATTTCCCTGAAACTGACATGTCTCTTTGTTTTCTTCTTCTATAATTGTCTTTCAATCATTTAAATACTACATTTATCATTTTCTTACGTGCAAATACTTGAAAACGTGCTATTATTGTTGCATATACTCCACATTATATTCCACTAATACATATTAAAATCCTATAGCAATGCTTGATGAGTGGTTGTGCTCTTCCTATTTATTAAACTTAAATTTGAAAAGGCTTATTTATGGTAAAACTAGTCGATCAGCGGTGCAGTTGACGGTTCCGTGCCTTTCCTCCTGAAGTTGTTCGCTTGAGGGTACCAGTCTAGACCCCCGTAGTAACCTTACTTTGATAATAATTGTGCATACATCATGGTCAAACCTATTCGGGTTAATATGTTGTCCATGTAACAATCCTTTAAGACAAGACTTATCCAAAAGTCAACTGGGGTTTCCATAATCCCAATGGACACAACCACGTTCTTTGCATTAATTTGGGGAACTAAATGCCAATATGCTAATCATAAATATATAAATAGTCAGGTCTAGTGGGGGATAAAGGACTAACCCATTTTGTTTTGCAAAAAATATGGCACGAGGTCCCCAGATTCGGTATGGTTAGAAACATCCCACCATTGCTACTAGATTGGTGGGAGGACCTTTCCTCAAGTGACAAGAAACACGTAAGAAACTACTTGGGAAATCTACCTTCTCTGCTAGACATTAAGCCAAAACAAGAGGTTGAGGCTGCCACTTTATTCTAGGATAGTGAAAGGGCTGTGTTTCATTTTGGCGATATAGAAATGACACCATATCTAGAGGAAATTGGAGGGCTTCCGTTATTGACTTAGGAAATCCAGGGGTTAATGGTGCCAGAGAATCGTACTGGTAAAGGGTTCTTAAAGATGATTGGGTTGAAGAAAAAAGCTGACTTGAGATGCTGGAAGGAATCTTACATATCCGTCAAGTATCTGTATGAAAGGTACGGCCATAGCAAGTCCTTCTGTACTTACCATGATGAGATATCTCTCACTTTTCTAGGCCACATCCACCGCAGAGTGTTCGTGTTCATTGTATGCTTCCTGACCAGATAGTGTTCCCAGTGAAAAAGAAAAGAATCCACACTAGGTTGGCCATGGTCACCAAGACTTTGATGGAAGGGATTAATGGATAGACATACACCATAGCCCCCATGAACATAGCCGACATCTACAGGGATCCGGAGCACTGTCAAAGAGAGGTCCGGTATTTCGAGGGTTGTAACATGTTGCTGCAGTAGTGGTTACTAGAACATCTTCAAAATAGCTAGTATCACCAAGAATTTCCGTGAAGGGCCTGGAATGACCATATTGCCTTCCATCACCCTTAGCGCATGACCTAGATCCAGGACAGGTTCGCTCAGCCAGAGAGTGCCAAAGAGTGGGTGGAATTCTTTGACCATCTGACCGAAGAGCAAGTGCAATGGATGTTTGAATTGTTTCCAACAGATGAATTTATCATCAGATCCAGGGACACTCCACACTTGGTGTTGATTGGGTTGAGAGGGATATACCCTTACGTCCCTATCCGAGTTATGAGGCAAGTAGGCAGGAAACAGGTTGTGCTAAGGGTTACCAAGATGAGTCATTTTAGAGTAGACTTTCAAGACAAAGACATTCCTTACAAGTGCCAAGCCCAGCATATGTGGCACTGCAAAATCATTGCGAAAAAGAACACCATTAAGCTCGACAGGTATCTTGAAGGGTGAGAACCTCTATACCCGGCGTGGTTATAAGACAATCTAAAAGGAATGGTGATTCCAAGAGTCGGTCGAGGGAACATAATCATAGATAAAGAAATCGAAGCTCAAGTCAAGTACAACAAGCTGCGTAAGAGGGTCCACGACTCTGAGAATGAGCACCGGGAAATACATGTGAGAAATGTGAGGTTGATAGAAGAATGGAAAGAAATGACAGTCACCTCCAACAGGAAGCAAGAATATCTGGAGCGAGGAATAGTGGAACTAGAGGGTAAAGTCATAAAGAAGATTGAGGATTGCCAGAACACTGAAGGAGCTGAAGGAGGACATGTGGATAGAGCATATCTACTATTATGTCTGCGCGAGCTGGAAGACCTGTACGATGGAGTCAAGAAGATCGAATCTGGGGAAGGTCCTTCTGGGACCAAATAGGCTAGATTTACTTGCTTTCCTAAAATGTAATAAGGCCAGGTGCCAGTAGAGACTCATCTTTTTTCTGTCATCTTATTGTCATTTTGGGATTCGACTATTTTTATATTATGAAATGAGGCATTTTTTGGCATTTAAGTTCTCCAAATCTATTTGTTGCTAGGCCTACCTCGGGCACAACAAGGCTCCCAAATTAAGACGCAAATTTACATTCCGCAATACGTGTTTAAGTACTGGAACACTTCGAAATCCTCACTAACTTGTTACCTTTTTGTTTTTCCTTATTTTTGATTATTCCCATACCCTTAGGTTGGTTCACTCATACTGGCATCGTCAGCGTATCATACCAGATCTAGAGGCCCTCCACCTCCTCTTCCTCCAACCAATACAAAAGGCAAAGGAAAAACAAAAATAGACGACTTAAGCGGTATTCGAAAGGAGAATGTTGAGAAAGTAGAAACTTCAGCTGGTCAGAGTACTCCGGCACAAAATGATCTAGTCTTAATATTGGAACAAAAGATAGTAGAGCTACAAGGAGAGCTAGAGCAGGTTCGCAACTTGGCGAATTTATCACTCACCGTGAATGTCCCCTACATCAATCAACAAAACAAAAAGAACCCAACACCTCCCCAAAACACACCAAACTAACATCCACAAAACCTCTTGCACCACATCAATACAAAGCCCACAACAAAATCTCAATCCCTTAACAACACCAACTCTACCGCAACACCACCACCAATCAATCTAGTACCCACGAACTGCCACTTACCATACTCCCCAAAATACACCACAACCTATACCTGACCCTCAAAACTCAACCAACGACCATTACTACACCCAAGTCCCTGATACTCATCAGAACAATCCCATATATGTGGAGACTATACCTCACTCTAATCAGCCAACTTCCTATCCACCAAAATACTCAGAGAAGGACTAGTGCATTAAAAACATGGCTGAAGAACTAAAGAAATTGTCAAGCCGGGTTCAGGGTTTCGAAGGCTGTAAAGGAATAGAAGGGTTGAACTATGAAGGCCTATGCATACAGCGAGATGTGAAACTATCGGAGGGGTACAAACCTCCTAAGTTCGAGATGTTCGATGGAACAGGTGATACTAAGGTTCATCTAAGGACCTATCGTGACAAGCTTGTCGGGGTCGGAAAGGACGAGGAGATCTGGATGAAACTCTTCATGAGTCTTACTGGTGATGCTTTATCCTAGTACATCAGCGAGGATCCCAAGAAATGGTCCAATTGGGTAGGTAGGGCATCGAATTTCATGGACATATTCAGCTTCAACATCCAGATGTTTTCTATATCCAGAATCTTAAGAAGAAACCCACTGAGACTTTCTGCGAGTATGCTACCTGCTGGAGGTCAGAAGCAGCCAAGGTCAGGCCATCTTTGGACAAATAACAAGTTCTTCGTCAGAGCATAAGACCCATAGTATTACGAAAGGTTGATGGTTATTGAAAACCATAAATTCTCTAATATCATCAAGCTTGGGGAAAGGATTGAGGAAGGCATTAAAAGTGGGGTGGTAACGAATTTTAAGGCATTACAGGCCATAAATAAAGCATTGCAATCAGGCAGCATATCAACGAAGAAAGACACTGGGGCAATAATGGTGGCTCAAGGACCAAAATCTCCACTTACCTATCGAACACCGCTACCCACACATCAAACACCTCCATCCATATACCAAGCAACACCACCTATATATCTACTATCGTCTCCCAGATACTCCCAACCAGCCACTGTCTATCATACCTAAAACTCCCAACTACCTCATTTCTAATTGCCTCTAACTCGCAAAAATTATCCAAGAACAAGACTCAATTTCAACCGCAAGCCACTTAGACAATACACCACCATCACTGAACCCATTGACCAGTTGTATGAAAGGTTTAAAGTCACAGGTTACGTCACTCTTGTTTCCACTGTGGCACTAGAGAATCCATCCCAATGGGACAATCCTAACAAAACTTATGCACACCATTACGGTATGAAAGGGCACACCACTAATTGAAAACAAGGTTACACAGGTAAAGGAGGCCACACCCAATGTTCACAAAAACCCTCTCCCTGATCATAGAGGTCGTGGAATACATGTGATAGAGACGAACGAAGAATGGGACCCAGAGGCTTCGATTGGGCTATTCGGGAAGGTTCCCAGTCTCACTTACCCCTATTATGGTACAAACTCAGTCACCCATCGAGGTTGAGGTAGCTGCATCAATTTCATTTGATGAAGAGGTATCTCCACCTGCGGCCACCCCTGCTCCATTTAGAGTGGAAGTGGCCACACCGTTCACAATGATAATATGTAGCACACATCCTTTCCACTCAAAAGCAATACCTTAGGATTATGTTGCTGACGCTAGGCGCAAAAGAAAGACAAAGATGGAGGAATCCGATGCTGCATAAGGAATGACCAGGACCGGGATAATCTATACACCTGAGCATCTGGGAGGACCAAGTAAGGATGCTACTGCCAAGCAGTCTGTCGTTGAGATAGGGCCAGATGACGTTTGGAGGAAAGTACAAGCAATGGAATATTTTGTTATCGATCATTTGAACAAAACCCTAGCTTAGATATCCATCCTGTCACTGTTACAAAATTCAGAAGCACACAAAAATGCTTTGATGAAAGTGTTAAGCGAAGCCTATGTGACCAATAACATCACCAGCAGAGAGATGTCTAATATGGTAGGACAGGTGTTAGAAAGTCACAAAATCACTTTCCACGAGGATGAATTGCCACCTTGGGGTTTAAATCACAACAGGGGCACTGCACATTACAATGTGATGCAAAGATTACTTTATCACCAAGGTCTTGGTTGATGGAGGTTTAAGCCTTAATATTTATCCACTGGACATTCTGAAAATATTGGACAAAGTTTTTCATGAAATACAGACATGAAGCATGAACGTGATAGCTTTCGATGGGTCTCAAACGGCCACGAGAAGCATGAATGTGAAAGCTTTCGATGGGTCTCAAAGGGCCACGATCAGGTAAATTAACCTGTGCCTGCAAACGGGGCCAACATGGTTTGACGTCGAGTTTTATGTGCTTGACATACCGGCCTCATACAACCATCTATTGGGCTGACCATGGATCTATGCCACTGGGGCTGTGGCATCCACACTATAGCAAGCCGTAAAGTTCGAATCGAATCGTCAGGAGGTGATCATTCACTGAGATGGGAGTAACCCCATTTACAACACTCAAACCATCATAGTTATTGGAAATAGAAGAAGGCTAGGAGGGGAAACTTATCATCACATTGAGCGTGTCAATGAAATCGAGAAAGATAAATGGTAGAGCAGTATAATAGAGAGCATACTAGCATGGTCTGGGTATGAACCCGACAAAGGGGTTGGGAAGAATCTCCGAGGTATCACTAAACCAATACGGTTGAAGGGTCATGGTACTACCTTTGGGCTCGGATATTAGTACACATGGCAAGAGTATGATAATTGGTCGCCTCCATGGCACGGACTGTACTACCCTCTTGAGCAACCAGTGCCACGTCTAGATCAAGCCTTTTACCAAGCTGATATAATATGGGGAACTGCATAAGAGGGGACATTTGCTAGGCTAAAGGATCTGTTCTTAGAAAATGAAGACATGGACTGCAGTGCAATAATTGAGGAGGAGGAGGAAGAAGGCCTCACTATTCAGATTGTGGAGAGGGGAGTTATCCTTAGGAATTGGACCGCCACACCATCATGAGCCCGCCGAGTCCCTAGGTAGCTTGGCATATTTTATTTTTTGCATCCATTCTAGGCATTTAAAATATTCAGTAACTTTGTTTTAAAGACTTGCTTGTTTCAAAATAAATGCTCGATTCATCGAGCCATATTTGTCTGGATTTTTTTAATTTTAATCAAATGCATTTGCTCTTTATTATTAATTACTATTTTTCGCGCCCCCTTTTTTCCCTCCTCGCGATGGGCGAATTGGGTTTATGACATTTATGGGGCAACTCGTTCCTTTTGGGAACCGGGTTTTGAATTTTTTGAAGAGCTGCCACCTAATGATTTATGGTGCATTAAGACACCTTAAAAGATTCAACTACAACTACACTTTTGATAACCAGAGATAGGGTAAGGGCTCGAAATTATCCCAAGGGGAAGGTGTTAGGTACACCTCAGGATCCACTAGTGTGGTTCCCGGCCAGATAGTTCTTTATGAATTTGGTGCAATTAGCATGTAAGCAGATAAGTCTAAAGTAAGAGGGGATTTAATTCACAAATGCTTGGAAGTAAACAGTGTATGAAAGATCAGTTATTAAAAGTGTGATTTTTGAAAAGAAGTCAAAATATTTTTTGAGACAAAGAAAGAAAGGGAAAGGGGGTTCTAGGTTTATTCATAATATGGATCACATCAATGCAATACCCAGTAATCACTCCACAAAATTGGGGCTACATGTGGTATTAGCACATCGGTCATCATATCCATATCTACCCTTCCGGCCCGTTAAGGTATTAAACCGCGGACTGATCTCGATCGCTATTGCATACTATTTACCCGTTCCATTCCTATCAGTACCGGAGGCACTTAAGACTACTAATCCTAAGAGCGAGGGATATTAGGTTGATTTGAAGTTTCAAAGGTAAAAATCTAAGGCGACATACAAAATATACAAAAGACTGCACATTCAAGGGGTAGCACGTAAACACATAAGGCTCAAGTATACCTCCTCAAACAAAATAATCCAATAGCATGACTTAAACAAACAAATCAGGTCTGATTCTAAAAATACTTGAGGGAAGAGATCATTATTGTTACAGCAGGCTTGGTCTATTACATGACTCAGTTAGGAAGCATGAATCAGGTCTGCCTACTGGTTGTAGCACTTAAAAAAATAATAGAAACGAGTTTAGTTTTATTATCATTACTGCCTAAGGCTTGCCTAAGTGTTTGGGGGAACTCTTTGGGACATGCATCTATTACTGATTTTAGGGATAATCGTGGTCACAACTTAAAACGAATGGTTTGAAATCCTACAGGCATGCTTTCTAAATCGTGTTAACAAGGAGAGATTAAGCTACTTAAGCGCTGGTTCAGAATAGAACGATTTTAAAATTAGACTAGTTTCAGATTCCTTAGGCGATGGTATCTACTGTTGCTGATGTTAAGACTTATGGACATGATATCTAACATTGAGTGTGAATAGAAATGAACCATATTTTTTTTGTTTACTTGCTTTGTGATTCCCTATAGGCATGATTTCTACAAAGGGATACTGATTTTAATGATATCTTATTTTAAACATTTATGTCCTAATAATATGGTATCTAAATGCATAAATAAACATAACAACAAATCCTATAGACATGATTTCTATTGTCCAAAATTAAACATGTAGAATCTAAAGTCCTATAAGCATGATTTCTTATTGCAGAATTACACATGCTGAGTCGCAAGTCCTATAGACATGATTTCTAAAGTGCAGAATTACACATGAAGAATCGCAAGTCCTATAGACATGATATCTAAATACAATGTAGATATGCAGAATTAAAAGTAGTCCTATAGGTATATTTTCTACTCTTGACATGCATAATTATCCACCCCTTTTCACTAGCCATCCCTATTGTTTATTAAAAATTATTACAAATCGGAAATACTGAATTACATCAGAACAATACATAAAAGATACAAGTTGAGGAAGCCTGATTCTTATTTCCTCCCTGAGCAATGGAGTAAACTGCCTTAAGATTCCATTGAGTCAAAGGCTTTCTCAGACTTGAGTGTGTCAAAGTTCCCTAAGGGTCTCAAAAGGAAACCGAGCAGTGCTCACACCCAAGTTGCATTAATCAAATAGAGATGAGTGCAGTGTGGAAATGCCAGCCCTTGTGTGTCCAAGTTCAGAGGTAGCTCACGGGTCCCAAGGCAAGGCTCACATAAGGGGGCACCCCTTATGTTCTAAGAAGATAGTGGAAGTGCTGGAATACAGTTTAAAATCTGAGGAAAAAAGGAAAGTGGTAAAGGGTGATAGGGAAATAGTAATTAACAAAGTACAGAGTTGATAACTTCATACAAAGATGGGTCATGGGTTGAGGATTCAAAGAGCCTATTTACTTAGGCAAAGGTCAGCTTAAGGCACGTACAACAATAGAACATGCTAGCATGCCTATAAGCCAAACAGAACATACAAAAATTTAGAGAAAACATGGGTGTTATGATCCCAGGGGGATTAAGTTTGGGTCATGGACAACAATGTTCAATGCTGTCATGCCCCAAACCAACCACAGATACCAAACACATTGGGGGTGGGGATTTAAGGTTCACAAGCCATGATAACTAAATAACAAAACCATTAATTCAGAATAGAAAAGGCAAAATACAACATGCTTATTGATGGAACTTATTTAGGTACAAACAAAGGCAAACAGGAATGAAAGAAACAGTAAAGAAACTTGTTGTTGTTGATGCTGAAAATTAATCAGAACATGCCATTCAAAGAAGCAAAGTGCAGTAAAGAAAATTAAGCAGGACTTCAAAGTATAGCCTTAGCTTTCAGCCGGCTAAACAGGCACTAGCACAAGTATCAATAAGCAGGAGAGAGTTTTTGAGTGTATGTGTGTGTTCAGAACTAAAAGTGTTCATGTCTTTAAAGAAAAGAGGGTAGGGTATTTATAATTTTGAAAACGAGTGAAGAATAAGGTAATAAGTAAAGCTTTGGCACAAACATGGAAATAATCACAATCAGAATCAATCAACATAAGTGATTCCCTTTAATTAAGGAATCACTGCTTAACGGATACTAACAGGCTCATAATAAGGAAAGAAATAAATTTGTAGGCAAACTGACAGTTGCCATAAAAGAAGCAGTAAAACAATTAAGTAAGTACTCAAGTCTAAGTAGAGGAATATACTAATTTTGGGAAGGGGTTCAGTAAGGCAAGACAAGGAAAAGTATCAATTAGACGAGTGAAATCAAAATTTCACAAAAGAAAGGTTTGAAATCAGTCCAAGATGGAAGATTAGTCAAGAAGGAAATTCAGCATATAAATAGAGTGCACAAACGTTAGACATGTGAGGCTAAACTATGGCAAAGAGAAGCAGCATGCGATAACAATACAAAGTTAGTAGACTGCAAACCTTCGAAACATGATAGTCACACTGGTCAACTTCATTGACTTACTAATAGAGAAAAGAGAGTATCAGAAGCATGCAAAGGGTCAAGTGAAAAGCCCTTTTGAAAAAGTATAGTCGAGTAGCAACAAACCAGAATCACATAAAGAAATAGATGTTGAAACAAAAGAATTTCACATCAAGTCGAGCAACTTCAAATAGATGAACTGCACAAGCATTTTCAGAAACTTGAATAGACCCTAAATAAATTAAGGTTTTGAAACCAATCGAGTCTAGAGATGATGAACAAGTAAATCAAACAAATAAGTAGTCCCAGAAACTCAAATAAACCCAAAAATGGGGTTTTCAACACCAATCGAGCCCAGGGATAATAAACAAGCAAATCAAACAAATAAATACAAGTGGACTAAGATAACTCAGAAGACATTAGGGTTTTTATCATGCAAACTCAGAGAGGGCAACAATACGAGTAAACATAGCAAAACAGGTAAAAAATCAGAGAAAGTTTTGAAATAACTTAACAAGAAAACTCTAAAAGATAAAAGGATTTAGAAGAAGAGTCTTAAAAGAAACTTCGAGAAAATATTTAAAAATTCAAAGCAAACATAGACCCTAAGTAGATTTAAAGGAAATCGAAAGAACCTTAGAGCTTAGGATTTCAGACGGAGTCCAAATGATGAGAAAGGCCATGAAAGCTATTAATCTAAGCAGAAGAGTCAAAGGTCTGACTCGAATGGCCATAGATGGCTGGAGAAACGCCACAGATGACCGAAAAACAACCATTAACTAAAATTGAACAAAGCCTGGACCAGATTCCTTGGTGGTCTGGCCATGAAATCATGAGAAGAAACACAAAGGAGCCATGGAAGGCCGGTCATAAATCTCCGATGACCTTGGAAGGCCATAGGTTAGGGTGGATTAGGGTGGATTAGGGTGGCGTCGGCTAGGGTTTGATGGATTCTTAGAGAGAATTGAGAAAGAAGGGAATTCAAGGGCGGCGGTAGGTAAGAAATGATTAGGTTTAAGGGTTAGTTTGGGTTAAAAAAGGAAGGGAGTAATGGGAGCAGTTGATCTAAATGATCAACGACTAGGATTAGGCGGGAGTCCGGGTAGATCATTTAAATGGGTTGTGGGTCAGTTTGAGTGTGAATTGGGTCAGGGTTTTGATAGGATTTAGGCCGGGGTAATTGGGTTTAGATTAGGGTCCAATTTAGGCTATAATCGAAATAAAATGAGGCTAACATTTAAATAGCCAATTTTCCCTATTTGATTTATAAAAAATAATTAAATAATTTTTATAAATACATTAAAGGTACTAAAATGATTTATAATACATAATTAATTATTTAAAAATACCATACCTAATTTTGTGAATATAAATGCAATTAGATCTTAAAAGAGGGTAATATTGTAATTATATACAATTTAGCTTTAAAAGTACTAAATAAATTTGCAAAAATGTGCAAAAAAAATTCCTTGATTATATTTTAGCATAAATATGAGAATACAATAAATGAATTACCAAAATGATCATACTGGAAGTAACTATTGAGATTTTATATATAACAAAAGGGGAAAATAAATCAATTTAAGTCTTTGAAAATTCTAAAAAAATCATAAAACACTTGAATATACTTATATATGCGTATATATTCTATTTTAAAAGTATTTTGCATATTGAAAAGATATATATGAAAAAACTGAGTGTCCACAGCTGCCCCTCTTTACCCTGGAGTGATGAAAGAATTTTCGGGTAAAGATATGATGGCCAATTTTGACTGAGCGAAAAGGTTTGGGAGAGGTTCAGGCCGCACCTTGGCTTTTGAGATTCCTACATATCCCTGGTTTTACAGGAATCAGGCCGTATGTAGTTCAGGATACGTCAGTGGCGTATGACCGATGAGTATTTTTCAAGAACGGATGCGATATTCTGGGCTGGTCGAGTGAGTGGCTTATTGGAATGGTTAGGTTTGATGTGGCTGCGGGCACTGGAGCGGGCTCCTGCTGAGACAACCGTTGCATGCCGATTTTACCTACAAATAGAAATAATACAATCGTATATTGTGCATAAAATTAGACGTGATGCAAGTTCCCATTGGACCATGAATGTTGCCTTCAGACAGTTAGGATGACGTCTTGGGCCATGCAGCGTGTAATAAAGGATTTGCTTTCCATGAAATGATGCTCTCGGGCTATGAAAATGGTGCCTCCGAACCATGATGCCTTTGAATAATGATATACAAAAGATTGAAAGGGATCTTCAGGCCATGACATGGTGTTTTCGGACTATGAGGATGGTGCCTCCGAACGATGATGCCTTTGGATAAGTTGGCGGTATTTTAGCTTGCGAAGGATGCAGTAGCATGTGGCGATCTTTCAGCCGTTCTAATATGGTATCTGGCTATCTCTCAGCGGTGCAAATGTGGTATGAGGCGATCTTTCAGCCTATGCAGATGTAGTATGGGGCAATCTTTCAGCTCATGCAGATGTGGCAATTTTTCAGCCCATGAAATACAGTATGAGGCGATCTTTCAGCCCATGAGATGCAGATGTGGCGATCTTTCAGCCGTGCAGATGCATTATGAGGTGATCTTTTAGCCCATGCAGATGTAATATGAGGCGATCTTTCAGCCCGTGAAAAGCAGATGTGGCAATCTTTCGGCCGTGCAGATGAAATATGAGGCGATATTTCAGCCCATGCAGATGTAGTACGGGTCAATCCTTCAGCCCATGAAATGCACATGGAGACAGCGTTTAGTCTCGGAAGGCATAATGGTAGCCTTATACAACTTGGAATGTAGAATAGTAGCCTTATGCAATGCAAATGTAGATAGAAGTAGAGCTTAACCTTGGAAGGCAGAATGGTAGCCTTATGTAATGCAAATGCAGATACAGTTAGAGCTTAACCTCGAAAAGCAGAATGGTAGACTTATGCAAGAAAATAAAAGGGCAAATGGTAACAAGGCTTTTCTTAGCAGATAGTAGATTGCGACACCGTGACAGCTGGGGACACTGTGACACACGGGATGTCACTGGTGTGTGGATAGAAAATGTGAGTAAACGCAACGGTTCTGAGAGTTGTATTTCTAAACAATGTTTGTCTCATGTGTGTATAGCATGTTTGATGATTTCACAATCAAAACACTTGTATCCAAAGAAAAATCATGAGTTTTGTAAAAGGGAAGGTTAGTTTGTATCCCCGCTGGATCTGCTTGACCTGCTTGGCTTTAATCTTGTGATACTGTATGTATCATTGGGGTAGCGTTGCTGAACAAAGTAGTTTTGATAAAAAAAACATTAATGATTTTATAAAAGCATAGATGTATGATTAAAATATGTTTAGATGAATTGATGACTGTGACACGGTTCGAGACTGTGATGACCCGAAGGGTCATCACTTGTTTTTACATTAAATTTTGTGTCTCCGAGGCCTTGAAAACCTCATTTAGAGTCACCTCCATTTGCGTTAATTGTTTGGGCGCGTAGCCGGAAAGCTTAAATAGAAAAAACTATGAAAATAATAAAATTTGGCTAATAAAGGAATTAATTTGACTTCGGTTAACGTTTTGGGTAAACGGACCCGGACTAGTTATTTGACTATCCTGGAGAGTCCGTAGGAAAATATGGGACTTGGGCGTATGCTCGAAATCGAATTTCGAGGTCCCAAGCCCGAGAAATAAATTTTTAAAGAAAATTGTTTTCCGTGATTGTTTAAGAAAATTTGAAATGAAATTTGATTATAAAATGATGGTATCACGCCCGTATTTTGGTTCCGGTGCCTGGTACAGGTCTTATATATGATTTTAGACATTTTTGTGAAATTTGGTGAAAAATGGATGTCATTTTACATTATTCGGACCTAAATTACAAAAGTTGATATTTTGTGAAGTTTAAGAAAAATTCTTTGATCTTGAGGTTTAATTCGATGTTCATGATGTTATTTTGGTGATTTGAGTGCACCAATAAGTCCGTAGAATATTTTTGAGGTTGTGTGTATATTTGGTTCAGTGCCCCGAGGGCTTAGGTGAGTTTTGGATAGGCCACGTGTTGCATTTTGAACTTAAAAATTTGCTGGTGTGATTCAGGTATACAGGCTTCGCAATGGGTAGGCCTGATCGCAAATGCGAAGGACCAGTCGCAAATGTGATGTTTGTGATAGCAAATGCGGAACTCCTCTAGTCAGCCTTGGGTCGCAAATGCGACCCTGTGTTCGCACTTCCCAAGTTGCAAATGCGACATTTCTTTTGCAAATGCGAAGGGTCAACTTTCCTGAAGGGTTCGCAATCGCAATTCCCACATCTGAAACCTACAGTTTTTATACTTAGCCGATTTTAATACCCATTTTGCAAATTCTCTCAAAACAAACACACTTAGACGATTTTTCAAGAATTCCTTCTTCTCCAAATCAATAGTAAGTCATTTTTAACTAACTTTCTCCAATTCTTAGCATCTTTTAACATGATTTAAACATAAAATCAAGGGTTTTCATAGGGAAAATTGGGTGTTTTGGGTAGAACCTAGGTTTTTCAAAAAATGGGGATTTGAACCTCGATTTGAGGTCCAATTTCAAAAGAAGTTATATATTTGAGTTCGTAGGGGAATGGATTATCAGGTTTTGGTTCGAACCTCAAGTTTTGACCATGTGGGCCCGGGGGAGATTTTTGACTTTTGGGTAGAACTTTGAAAAATTCATTTTTGTGCATTCGAATTGATTCATTTAACGGTTATTAATGTAATTAAGTAACTTGCGACTAGATACGAGCGAGTTGGTGGTGGAATCAAGGGTTAAAGCTATAATTGAAGCATGAATTGTGTTCATAGCAACGAGGTAAGTGTTCGGTCTAACCTTAGCTTGAGGGATTAGGAGTTAATACTAGGCATGAAGACAAGTATATATGCGTTGGTGTCGAGTATGATCGTGAGTCTTAAACTATAGTTTGTTATGTTACTACGGATGCTTAAATTGATTGTCCTCGATATTAAGTAAGGATTGAGTTTGTTTTCGTGGAAAGTACTTGTGATTGGGTATTGGTGTTATCTGAGATGAGTAGAAGTTGATTTAAGATTGGGTATAGCTGATTCTCCCTTGTCGGGAGGTGTTTATTTTACTGTTAAGTCCCTTGTTGGCCCAAGTTCAGTTGAAGTTTTGAAGAATGACAAATGAACTAAGTGAAGGACCAGGTCCATCTTATGAGACATAGTGGTTATGGCCCATGAACATGAGATGCACGTGAAGAAGATAAGCCTTTGGGATCAAGCAGCAATATCTTCTGAATATCTTATGAACTGATCAAAAATATTGCATATGGGATTAGGAGAAGAAGTCTCCTCATGCGAAGAGAACTACATCCGGATCAAGGATAAGGATTGGAGTTTGAGTTGTTCTAGGACTAGAATTTGATGAAGGATCAGCAATTCGAGTTTTAATCAAACTCGGATTACTAACTCTATAAATAATAATAATTGTTCTCTTTTACAGGTATGCACAAATACACAGAAGTTAAGCTAATTTGAGAGCAAAAGAGCAAGACAATTTTGCAAGCAATTTATGTGAGATTAAGTGTGAACTCCTGCATCTACTTGAACGAGATAGAAGAACCAGTTCCATTGTATTTATTCTTATTCTAGTACAATTGCAGTAGGTGGTTTAAAACTTGTACCTTTCCATCTTTCATAGAAGCAATTGTATTAGGTACTTTGAGTATTCAAATTAGAGTTAACTTGACGGTGTCACAACAGTTGAGGCTGTGTCCCACACTAGGATTAGAGTTTAATCCTTAGGTTTACAAGAGTTTGTAAATGTTGTTTTTGGCTCAGTGATTTTAGTGGAAGTTTGGGAAAATCTTACTGAGTAGTAGGTCGTAATTTTTTCACCTTTTGAGCCACGTGTTTTCCACGTAAAAATCTCTGTGTTCTTTACTTTATAAACTCTTAATTCCGCAAAATAGTTATAGTAAGTACATCTAGAAGAACCAGGTTCTTCTAGTGCGAAAATTAGGTACCACTTAAATCACCTCCCCCCTCCTGTGTGGTATTGACGTTTAGAACATCAATTGGCATCAGAGCAGGTTATCCTTGAAGAGGCTAACACCTTAGGAGAAGATCAACAATGAGTGCACCACCTGGGAACTGGGAAGGACAATCCACTACCAAGCCTCCACTTTTCAATGGTCTGTACTATTCTTGGTGGAAGAACAGAATGAGAGATCACATTATAGGGGAAGATTATGAACTTTGGGACATAGTCACTGATGGTCCCCTAGCAACCACTAAGAAGAATG